>OY292516.1:8201924-8363419 GCA_958496365.1 Subacronicta megacephala | reverse complement strand
TGGAGAATGTGAACGGCGAGAGTCCTGTTCAGAACTTCAGCGGTGGCCTGATCGAGGAGCTTGCTGAACTGTTTGACGGTGAACTGAAGCCTGTTGCACCAAAAGCTCAGAAAAAAGTACCGATGCCTTCAGAGTAAGTGATGTATATATGTGATCTACCGTTAAAGATCATGTTATACAAGCTATACCCTGTTCCTGATTTTTTTCTGGAATCGAAAGTTTGTCAGAAAATGTCATCAACATCAGTACAGCCGTTTTAGAGTTCATAGAGAACATGTGTCTCTATGGACTCCAAAACGGCTAAAAACAAATGTGTGAACATTGATTTAAAAAACTCGAATGTACCCTAGATAGCTATAGGTTACTGTGTAATTAATTATGTCTACAATGTAAACGACAGTATGCGTAGCAGTCATTTCAGGCAGGCAGGGATTTCATGGCGATTTTTGCACACAGCCACCTAGATAACACAAAAAAAATTGGAAATATTAAGTACTGTTGTCTTTAGAGTTTCAGTACCTTCTCTTACAGTTGGTGTTTATCGGTCATTTTGCCATAAATAAATGAGGCTTAAGTTAATATTGTAAAGTTAAGGGTGTGTTCTCTACGATGTTTTCCTTAGACGTCGGGAGCAGTGGTGATAAAATAATTTACACAAAGTAAAGCGCGTGTCTGGAATCGAACCTATGACCTACAATTCATGTCGCGGTCGTTACCACTGTTCCATGACCGCAAAGGTGAAGGAAAAGATCGTGAGGAAACCGGCATGTCGTTGTACAAAAAATTCGAAGATATGTGACATCTACCAACCAGCACTGGGCCGTAATGGTCGATTACGGCCCACTCCTTCTCACCGAGAGGAGGCCTGTGTCACAGCAGTGCAGGTTGACCAGTGTTATTGGGTTTTTATATGAAATTCTTAGTAGCAGCTCGGAGTCTGGATTTGTGCCCCGTTAATGGCAATAGGCTCGCCCCCTATTACATGGGACCTAAACATACCGGGGAAGTGTACGTGTAGGTACAGTGCCAGCACATTAGGTTATAGAAAACTGTCATTTTTTTCCAAATGATTTTAAAACTTAAAATGTTGCCGATTAAGTTCAAAATCAACTGAAAAAATTTGTCATTTTGTGGTAGCTTCATGTGCTGTTGACCGTACATTAGTACGCCTCTGCCTAACCCTTCGGGGTATACAGGAGTGATGGTATGTTATGTAACGGTGTGTGATGGTGTGGACGGTCGGTGTGGCAGCTTGAACCTGGAGCGGTGGCTGTCGCAGTCGCGCTGGTCGTCGGAGAGCTCGAGCTCGGAGGGCGAGGCGGAGGGCGCGGCGGGGGCCCGGCCGGTGTTCGCGCCGCCGCCGCCCGACGCCCGCCCCACCGCACAGTTCACGCCTCAAGAACTCGCCATGGTATTATAACCCCACAATATTGTTTCCCTAACACTTTTTACAAACTATACAGATTGTTTGAAATAGCTTTCCTCGAAGGTAGCCGGGGCTCTTGTACAGTCAGCAACAAAAGTTGATGAACACATACAATATTGCGAAACATCTGAACACTAAAAGATTCCATAAATAAGTGTCGTGACGAGAGGAGAAAATAATCTTAACATTTGAACTTTACAAAAGCAGTGAACACCAATGTTCCATAAGTCGCTGAACATCAATAGCGACCACATTAGGTTAACAAATAATAATGTTTTCAATTTGTTAGGTGTTGATCTAATTTTGTCATTTGAAATGTTCAGGAACTTATGGAACAGTGCTAAAACTGCTCAGTATGAGTATCAAAGTAGTTTTTTATAGGTTTTATGGCATGTTTGCAAAGTACTTTTAACAGAAATTTGGACGTTTATTTGTATATACTTTTTATGTATGTTCGGGCATAACTCTGTCGTATATAGACGGATTTGCAAAATTATTTTTTTGTTCAAAAGGGCTTTTTTCCGAAATGGTCCCATTTAAATTTCATACAGTTTAGATGATGAATTTCGGAGACAGAAACCAGAACTCTTCAAAAAAATACAGCAAATGAACCGCAATTGCTGCTATCGCAATTGCATTGTATACACAATCACACATCATAAAACCACAATCACACAACTTAAAGGGTTACGCAGATTTTCTATCAAAGTTATTAATTTGAAAGTGCTATGGTCTCATTTCAATTTAATAAGATGTGAGCAGTAAAAATACTGAAAATATAACTTTTAACAAAAAAATAAAACCGCCTTCAAAATATAATAAAAATCTCTTTGGCGACAACAGTTTCGGAAGTCAGTGGCAAAAACAAAAAAATCACTCAAATTAGAAGCCATCGACTTCCGAAACTGTATTAGACAACATTATTTTTATAATTTTTTGAAGGTAGTTTTAGATTTTATTATCGGCCAATTCTTTTTTTTTTGTTTTGTTTATTTTTATTTATTAAATTTATTATGATGATTGGATGATAGTGAGTGATGAATGATTGGTATATGAAGGATGATACACATTGAAGAATAAATATGTCGTTCTTTGTTGAAGCCTCACACGGATTATTGCGACGCACTTTTTTATTTATAGGTTTTAATTGGCTGTGCTTGGGTCCTTTTTAACCTACTTTAAATAAGAGGTTATCAATTCTAATGTTTATATATTTTTGGTTCTCACGAATCAGCATACTCATAGTTATAGTTAATATTATTATATCTTACTTGTTGTTTTTTCTTACTGCATTCTCTTGTTCCCTATGTTATGCTGTGCGAACAAATTAATCGGTTACTTTCATTCTTACTTTTGAATATTGCTAGTAAGCATAAAACTTTTTGTATCCTATTTAAATAATATTTAATTGATATTCTGAACTGTTGTGTTTATTCGCCAATGATTTGATAACGAATAACATAACTTTTACCAAAAATATAAAACCACCTTCAAAAAATAATAAAATATACTTCGACTTCCGAAACTGTTTTAGATAAAAATATTTTTATTATTTTTTCAAGGCGGTTTTATTTTTTTGTTAAAAATTATGTTATTTCAATATTTTTAGTGATCACATCTTACCAAATTTGAATGATACCACCGCAGGAGCTTTCAAACTCACTTCAACTTTCAAATAAATAAATTTGATAGAAAATGTGTTTGTACCCTGATATACTGAATATATCTGCGTAATCCTTTCGAGTGTACAGATGTGATGTTACGATAGTAGCAATTTTTGGAGAGTTCCGTTGTCTGTCTCCGAAATTCATTATCAGATCTGTATGAAATTAAAATGGGACCACTTCGGACCCTTTCGAACAAAAAAGAATTTTGCAAATACGTCTATATACGACGGATTTATGCGAACATGCACATAAAAAAACATCCGAATTGATAACCTCCCCATTTTGAAGTCGGTTAAAAATGCGGTGCCTTGTAGCAAACGGTTCTGGGTTTAACGAAAAGGAAATCGGCTATGTTCAGCGACTTTTGTATTTATTGCAGATCATATAATTATATCACTAGTAATGATCAGCAATTAATGGTTTAACCGAGTTCAGCGCCTTTTGTAGTCCAGTAATGACAAGTTATTTTGCAGTGTACTTTGATCAGTAACTAATGGTGTCTACTCATGTTTAGGAAATTTTGGAAATCAATTATGTTCAAGGACTTCTGTTGCTGACTGTACCATCGCTTAATGTGTTGTTTTTATGAATAAATATCGAAATTAGTAAAGTAAATAGTCCCAAATGCGAAACACGTAAACGATAATTTGGTCAACAAATCGTTGCTTACATTCGGGACTTGAACAATACGCGAACCTGAAGTGGTAGTTATGACCCATCCTCGGTTTCTTTTAACACGCAATTTGATTTATATGATAGCTGCGTGAGGCTCGCAGACAGGAACAAGCCAACAACCCACACTATCTGAAGGATGACTCGCCGCGGTCGTACCAGCAAGATGACGTGCCTGTCGCGGAGATAGCACTCGAAGTGCCCCTACAAGTTCATAGTATGTAACCTACATTCATACACATTTATATAAGAATTTAGTTTAAAATGTTAACCTATGATAACCCATTTTTTTTTTAAAACAGGGTGACTGTTTTTTATTAGTAGGCCAGCTATGGATAAATTAGATGTGTATTTCCCATTAGAAATATTTGTTCCTTATTTTTTAGAGTAAGATGGTAAGCCTTTTAAATCTCTAATCTAGGTTCATTTATAGACTTAGCCTAAAGCTTGAGTCAGTTAAAAGATTACAATTTTCAAAAGACTTAAACGGTGTAAAATGTATCATTTGTTCTTAGTCAATAAATACTTGTATTATTATTATTTTAGCAACTTTACTTTTGCGCTCGGGAGTGCTATCCATGGAAGTCTATTACGGTGTTTTTCAATAAAGTTTCACGAAACGGGAAGGGGCTCAATGTAGCTCCCACTTCTTATTTATGTAATAAACACAGCTTCGTTACCTAATTTATAACAACACTTCAATCTACCAACTGTTAAATATTTTTTTTGTATTTTGTTTGCAGTCAAGAGATCTGATAAATATTTAATATCACGAGAAAGTTCCAATAAAAAGAAAAAGGAGAAAAGAACATCGAAGAAACGAAGAAGCAAAAAGGACACTAAACCATCGAGTGACTCAGATAGTGAAGGTGAGGGTATCAACTTACAATCGGCAATTAAAGATAGAAAATTATACTATATAACTAAGTACTGTCGCCAGCACACCAGGTTATACAAAACTGAAAAAAATCTCCAAATGATTTTAAACCTTAAGATGTTGATGGTTAAGTTCAAAATCAACTGAGAAAATTTGACATTTTGCGGTAACTTGATGTGCTGGCCACCGGACATAGTAGATTGTTAATGACTGTTTTTTGTGTTAGACAAATCGTATTTTAGTTATCATTGTTATAATGATCAGTGTTGCCCCTTTCAAAAAATTGAAAAAGTTTTCAATTTTTTAATTTTTTTTTTACAAAAAGTTTGGCAGATTGGACTTTTAATTCTGATTCCAAATATGTAATATAACTAAATTAGAAAAAAAATGGTTAGTTGTGCCCTTCTTCGTTACGACGGCAGTATAGGCCTACACTGTTATTTTAACCGCTTACTTAATTCCGCGTCTAAAACTAAGGGTATTGTTTAGAAGAGGCGAGCCTGGGGCGGCCCGCGGTGGCAGAGGGCGGCGAGCTGCCCGAGGGCGCCGCGCTCTCCGACGAGGAGCCCCCGGCGCCGCGCGACGACCCGCACCGCGCGCTCGACCTCGACCTCGACCAGTCAGTACCGCAATACAAACAGATATACGAGCATACACTATAGATTATAGATAGCCCCCTAGCACTACGATTTTAACTTTTGATCGTTTAAAAGTGATTGTTTTTTAGACAAAATTTTCACTTACAGTTAGAACATTTGGACAATAATTGTTTTCGATAAAATTTACGGTTTTGCAAAATCTGTGGGAAATTCTGAATATAATTTATTTAATAAAAATAAAATAGCGTTCCTCGGTGGCCCAGCCACACTGGAATTGGGCAGATGATTTGAAGGGACTTTGGAGGTGCACACACTTCAAGCCCCTCAAAATAAAGTTAAATCTTGTATATCAACCCAAGCTGAGTAATTTTATATAATATATTATTACATCAGTTGGCCCAATGAACAAACAAGATAGACATCTTACAGTCCAAAATCGAAGGAGCTAAATTATATAGACTTCCTTAAGAACAATGGCTTATGTTTAAGAACATTAAGTAAATGAGTTTTTATTAATTGGGTCATTCACAGGAGTTTAGACTATAGGTGCCTTGATTCTTAGTATTATTTTTTACACACGCTGCGTTTATTTTTAGGCCACTACGTGAAGAGGAGTTACTTACGTCAAGAATACATCAGTACCCGTCGCCTGAAAGCAGCCTGTTGGAGAAGAAATCTAAGTCTTCCACAAAGAAGACCAAGACCAATAAAGAGCCTGGTGACAAGCCTTCAAAGAAGAAGAAGGAAAAGAAAACTAAACAAAAGGTTGTCGATCTAATGTTAGCTGAAGAATCTACAAAGGATATAGATGGAGAACTGCTTATTGATGATTTAAGCCAAATAAATGGAAAAAATCTAACGAAAACTAGTGATGGAGCGGGAGACGAAGCTACCCATATCGAACCTCAAAAGGGCATAAAGACTGAAAAACACAAAAAAACAAAAAAAGAATCAAAAGATCGAGAGTCAAAGAGAAATAAATCTTCCAAGAAAGGTACATATATTTCAAATTTATTTAGCAGTGAATAGCTACTAGTTGCTAGAATGTTGCTCCAGGAGGTAGTATAAGTGAGACTAGGCCACACACTACTTCCACGTGAGTTCGTAAACACGCCAGCACACGGCCACACTCGTAAACAAACTTCAGAATGTGTCCATGTCCATATTATGTTCGAATGTACGTTTATGTTTCAGGTAAACACGAAAAGAAAACTGGATATGAAGAGGCATTAGGTATATCTACACCTAGCAAAGAAGTCATATAGTGTACATAATAAGTAAATTTGCTTCATTCATGTCACGCTATCTATGCTGTCTCAGTGCAATTCTTAATTCGAACAATTTAAGGATATTTTTATCGATGGTCAGTTCATCTTCCAATATGTATTACCTCCTCTCATATTTCAAAGTGAACTATGTCCAGGTATATGAATATATAATAATTCCTTATAAGTCTATATTGTAACAAATAAAAAGCTAAATATACGAATCATGTACAGTTTTATTATTAAAATGATTTAACAATATGCAGCTTTTCAATTTAGTGAAGTGTAGCACATCACAAAAGACCTGCGTAAATATATATCCCCCATAAATATTTTTTAGGGTTTTCAATACCTGTGCCCATGTAAAAGTATAAAAAGAGGCTACGTTGTTTGTTGACGAAATTAATAATATTGTCGATAAGACAAAACAATTTATATGTACACATCAACTCAAAAAGTATGTAGATATATTTATCATTACGATCACTTGGCCCTAGATCGTTTACGTGGTGGTCCTTGTTTGAGCAATTCTGGTGGCCGCGGTGGCGCTGTTCCTTGCTTGTAGGTTATGGATACCTATAAAAAAGTAAATAGTTTATAAAATTACACTATCAGGAATTTTACGGCTTACGGCGCCAAATTTATAGTTCTAGGCCAATGGAAAATGCCTTATAAATTTTGAGTCCCGTATCTATATATACGTTTTTTGCGACATAAATGGCCGTATCTTTTTTACGTTAACTTTGAAGTTAGATTTTTAACAGCTTCAGGGGACTGTAGACCTGGCATGGTATGGTTTTAATTTTAACTCGATACCTCCACAGGTTCCTATAAGAACCTGTGGAGGTATCGAGTTAAAATTAAAACTAAAAAAATCGAGTCGAGTTAAAACCTCAAAAGGTTCTGTTTTTTCCTTTCGAGGTACCGAACCCTAAAAAAACCAAAGCTAAGTTAAACCTGTAATTACAACCGAGTTATACAAAAAGGATACATCAATCCAAAAACCTGGGAAGTACTTTTGGGAGTGTACGTTACTCCAGCAGGAAAGTAGCTCCAGAGTGATATGAGTGGTATGTGTAACTAGTGCGTGATGTGCTGTAAATGTGCGCCAAATAAAAAAATTGTGCGTCTTGTAGTTTTGGAAAAAAAAAATGAAAAAATGATTCCTGCTGGAGTAAGGAGTAGGAGTTTCCAGCGGGAAAATTCTAAACGAATGATCGGAGAGACAAATATTGTACTTCGGAAGATAGCTTATATTTGTGCATAAAATGTGCGCCGAAAATATAATTTGTGCGTCTTCAGGTTTTCGAGATATTGAGTTTCCTGCTGGAATAACTTTTTGCAAAATCGTGTATCTCTGAAACCATTATATGTGCGGATGTATAATAAACACACGCGAGTAGCTCTTAATTTGTGCGTATTTTTGACGGAACATTTAAGAAATATTTATAATTTCCAAGTAATAGTGCTTTTTTCAAAACACAAAAAAAAAACGTATCGCCTAAACGAAAACGTATGAGTTCGCTAAAAACTGTATTCGCTCCGTCTTGACATCTGTATTAACAATAAAAAGTATCAAAAGTGGTACATGCCTGCGTTATTAGGAACGTGTGTAGGGGCTTAAGTCTAAAAATTAATAACAAGTTATCAAGAGCTTGTTTCTTTTGTATAGATTAATCATAATCATAATCATTATCTTATTGATCTTAGATTAGAGTATAGATTCGAGTAAATAAAATATATTTAGAAAGTCAATAAATGGTATTTTTAAAGGAATTTGTTAAAAAAAATATGGAAAAATGGACGTTATAAAAACTGGTTTTGAGGATGTAAAACACACAATAAGTTTCCACCCACAAACTATGATAAAAGGAAATAAATTGGTGTTTATGCAATGTTAATTACTTAGTATTTATAAATCCATATTACACTCAAGTTCCATCACAAATGTATGTTACTGGAATGACAATGTGTGATATTTTTGGCTAATCTCCAACAATTGGCAGTGTGGCTGTACAAGTTAACCGTGATGAACAATTAATTGAAGAAATTATTATGAAAATGGGATATTTTTATTTGAGCATTATTTATCAGCATTATACTAATATTATATTATTACTTTAATATTGTAAAGTTGATGAGTTTGTTTGGTTGATTGCTTGAACGCGCTAATCTCAGGAACTGCGTGTCCGATTTGAAAAAATCTTTCAGTGCTAGTTAGCCCATTTATCGAGGAAGGCTATAGGCTATATATCATCACGCTAAGACCAATAGGAGCGGAGTATAAATTAAAACTGTTGCAAAAACGGAATAATTTAAATGCAGAAAAGCCGAGAAACGACGCGAGCGAAGCCGTGGGCGGAAAGCTAGTAATATATAATAATAATAACATAAGTTCTTAAACTTGGTAAAATAAGTACAAAACTTTATACAATAAAAAACTGTAATGTTTTTGACAAGAATGTATACTGACTGACCCCCTTTTGTTGCACATTTCTGCCGCGACAAGCGCAGCGATCGTTTTCTTTACCCCTTCCACCCACTTCGCACGTTTCCAATTGAATTATATTGCTAAAAGTCGAATCGACGGTGTCATAACTTTGACAGCAAAATACAAGAAACCGGCTCAACCCAAGATGTGTAGGTTTGGACAAAAATTAGTGCTTTTAGTCAAAAATATATTGTAAAAATATTCAGCTTGGAATATTTCGCATTAAAAAGATATAAAGAAAAATCAAAACATGTAAACAACGGCTGGTTATCCGATCAAATTGGAATGAATACAAAAAAGCGACGGTTTCATTCATATCGATAATCGATAACCTCCTTAGTTGGACATGTTAAACCTAAGCTGCTGTCCGTACAGTCACGTTCAAACGTTTATTATATTTTAAAGGGGGCTAATTAATTTTTGGCCAAACACAACACTTCACTACACATCTGGGGTTAAGCCGGTTTCTTATATTATGCCGTCAAAGTTATGACACTGTCAATTCGACTTACAGCAATATAATTCAATAACGCAGGCATGTACACTTATGAAACCTTTTATGGTTATTATTGGCGTCAAGACGAACTGAATACAATTTTTAGCGAGCTCATACGTTCTGTCGTTTAGGCGCTACGAATTTTTTTTTACTTTCGCGATTACTTGGAACATAACATACCATCACGCCTGTATTTCCCGAAGGGTTAGGTAGAGGTGTACTAATGTACACCCACATTTCGCCGGTATGTTAAGGTCCCATGTAATAGGGGACGAGCGATTACCAACTTGGAAATTATAAATATTTTCTTAAATCTTATATATATCTTATAAAGTCGTACCTTTTGAAAATCGCAAATGGTACTATAGACTGCCCTGAGCTGCTTAGCAGCCTAGGTTTTGTAACACACTCCAGGTTGTTGCGTAAGCCTAGCTTACTTTATGTTCCCCCTGCCAGGTGCACTTACAGGCAGAATTCATATCTGATACGTGCATGTAGATATTTAAATAAACTTTACCGTGAACACGATTTGGATATATTTAATACCAGTGTTTCTCAACTTAAACAGTTATTGTTTAAAAAATTCTTTACAGTAACATAACTCCAATTTTGCCCTTTCATAGATAGAATAGAATAGAATTCGTTTATTGTTTAATGTTTTACCGTTTCCATTCTTTGTTTTTTTTTTTCTTTATTATTCTACCGACCTTCTTCTGTGTTTATGTTCGAGTGTTTACACGTGAAAACTTGTAAATGGCCTTCAATATTGTATTGTAACGATTGTTATAGTTGTGCTAGCTGTAAGTTTTCCGAATAAAATAAAATAAACAAAAAATTATACGTACCACCATATCACTCTAGGAGCTACTTTCCTGCTGGAGTAACGTACACCGGCTACACATCAAGCTGTACAAAACCAGTTTACGCTGGCCTCTTATTGCATTTGGAACTGGTGTTGTATAGGTTGATCTGTAGCCGTGTGTACATGGCAGTAGAAATTACAACATCAACAATATCCTATTCATGATTGAGTATTAAAAATTTTGCTTAAAAACCGATACGTAGAAGATTTAGGTGTAAATTGCCATTTATTTATTTAATTAATTAATTACAACGGTTGTGTAACCAATTACAGTACTAATATATATAAACTATACGAAATGAACTAAAAAGGCTAACGATACTTTCATAAATTCCTTCACAGTACCTCTGACATACCAATAAGATCTTCGACCATCTAGCAAAAAAATCATTATGTTGGATTAGAATCCAAGAGATCATTAAGCGCGGCCATAGTGCGAGGAATTGACGACTTAGCACGTGCAGTACGACATGGAGGAACGGCAAACAGCTTGTGCTTTCTGCCCCGACAATAATTGTTTGGGACAAAAAAGCGCGCCAGTACATTGAGCAAATCAGGAGCGTCAATAGCACCACGGAGCGTTTTACAGGCTATTGTGAGCTGATATCGAGCTCGCCTTATCTCTAGTGAGTTATATCCGTGGCAACCCAATAAGAATTTTGTTGGGTACAGGTAAGGGTAGTAGCCGTGATTCTGTATAAATAGGTAGGTACCTAAGAAACACTTTTTGCACTTTCTCTAACAAAAGTGCGTAGGTACTTTCATGTGGATTCCACACGCAAGAGCTGGTTTCAAGTTTGGTACGTACGAGCGGATTATATCTATATAATTTTGATGGCATGAGCGGTGCGTTACCTACGTAGAACAAAGCCTAACCTTTGGTAGGATTGTCTAGCCACCATGGCCATATGGTCGTGGAAGGTGAGCTTTCGGTCGAATGTGACTCCCAGGTCTTTCATGGAGGTTGACTTTGTGATGGTATTATTGTTTAAGGTACCTATATTCAAAATTGACTAAGTTCCGCATTCGTCCGAATGTCATAGCGAAGCATTTGGACGAATTAAACTCCATCTTGTTGTCTACGCTCCACTTGCATATCGCATCTATGTCTTGCTGCAGTGACAAACTGTCCCGTTCGGAATTTATTTCCAGGTACAGTTTTAAGTCATCGGCATACAGGAGACATATAGCATGAAACAGAACTTGAGAAGATCGTTGACCATGATAAAAAACAGAAAAGGTCACAAAACTGAGCCTTGACTGACGACAGAACGCGTGTGATAGGTACCCGACACATACATACCAAGTCTAACAAACTGCTCACTGCTGTCGATCACGTAGGTAGTCTGCAAAGAAACGGAGGAGTGATGGTGAGAACCCTATTTTGCCAAGCTTTCATTAGCAGCGCGTCATTGTTAACCCTACCAAAAGCCTTCCGGAAGTCGAAGTAAAGTACATCTACCTGACGCCCGCGGTCCAAGCTAGTCGAGATATAGTCTACTAGTGTCAGATTTGTGTCAACAGACCTTTTGCTTCTGAAACCGTGCGGATCATTGCAAAGATACTTGTTTATTTGCAATGATCCTTCGCCGGGGAAGATAGGATTGCGATAGGGCGGTATTCTTCAACGGAGCCTTAGTTTTGGGTTTTAGGGATAGGTGTAACTCTCGTAACTTTCCATTTAGAATGTTTCAGAATGTCATGTTTCGAATCCACTAATTTACACCAAAATCTTCCACGATTCCTCGTTTTCAAAAGGATTTGACTGCAATTGAAAATAATTTTATTTAACTATGTCGTGTAACATAGTGCTGGCCCAATTCCAACAATTTTCGACGAGGCTTTTATTAGATGTGTATTTAAAAACCCTTTTTTGGTGTTGGTATATTTTTTCCGAATAACACCGTCATAAAGAATCAAGATTATATTTTCTTTTAAAGATTACTGGTAATGAGGATTGGATCTCACATTACTAGTATTCTTGTTAACCCCTCGTACTAAGCTAAATGCTTGTGTTACGAGTGGGTTCACGTCGGTAGTGCAATGGGTGGGTTTCGAACCGGCAACCACATGATCGCAAGTCCGATGCCCTAGCCATTAGGCTACTGCCGCTTCTCAAAAAGGTGTAGAAAAACTACAATACAGATCTAAATACATTTATTGAATAAGTTGAACCTTCAAAAGAAGCCAAAACTAAATATACTATCATACACTAATATGCATATTTGGATTTAACTGTCTATACTATGTATTGTACTTCAATGTTCGAAAAAATCTCCAGATATTCTTAACAAATTAACATAATATTTACAATTAATGAACATACATAAATTATGGTACATAATACTTCTTACTGTGTAGTTTCACATCTCATACAATCTACTGCTTTACTACAAAAAATACCAATACATAGTTTGTATTATGATCATACAATAATATTTACGAATGAAGTCAATAGCAAATTACATTTGTGTAACAACTTGAAGCATTATAATTATAACACTTCACAACAACATCAATGTTAATTTTACAACTAATTGCGTAAATGTATACTCTAATAATGGTCACTTAATAAACTAAATGGCTTTGAATAAATAAAACAATGTATGATATTAATTATTTGGCTTGAATACAACCATTTCTATGTGACATTTTTTACATATTCTCAGTACTGAATCTATGGAAAAGCTAGCTGATAAAGTGCTAATTATTTAAATATAGATATCACAAAGTAGATACTTCCGTATAAGCTCAAATATAAAAATAACAAGATTTTAGCCTATTACATAGGCTAAACTAAAATTATGTAATAAATACACCATTACTTATATACATGCCATATAAAATGACAGAAGTGTCGCAAGAAAAGACGAATGTGATTAGTAGTTATCGTAAATGTGAAGTGACAATACTTTTAAAAGAATAATAAATAACATTATAGACCAATAAGATAGTGATGACTTAATGAGAATACTGTCACAACTTTACTTTTCTAGCATAATTTTAGGTATTTCGAATTTTACCTCAACACCAGCTGTTTTAGCAAGAGAAGTAATCTCAGATAGTTGCACAGCGAGTTGTGCAGCATCTTCGAGATCATCACGCGGCACGATACGCAAACCAGACTCTGCTATCAGTTTTCTCGCTTCCTCCACTTTCGTGCCCTGTGAAAAACACGCATACAATGGAATATTCATAGCTACCAACCAGCTGTATTCTGGACAATAGGCTAGTTGACCCATAAAAAGTAAAATACAAAATTTCAATCGGTTAAAACTTAAGCATGGTGAAAAAAAGGATTGATACATTATCACAGAAGTGTAATATAAAAATCTAGTAAGTGAGTGAAGCTCTGTATGTACTCCTATTTGGCTACTGAGTAACCTGTGTTTAGGAGAGACGGGACAGATCCCGATAGATATAATAATCATTTTAATTTCATGCTATAAAGATTATTAAAAAAGCGCACTATAGCACGTTGTGACGTCACACCATGCGTTTGGCATACGAATTCTACACAGAAAATAGTTTTGCGGGAAACGGACAAACATAATTTAAGTTTTTAACAGTTTAAGAATATTTTTTATAACATTTTCCAATATGACTATTTACTGTTATAAATAAAAAATCAGCCAACTAGCCTCTTCTTAATAACTACCCGTAGTTCCTGAGATTAGCGCGTTCAAGCACACAAGCAAACCAACTTTTCAGCTTTATAATATAAAAAAATATTATACATTACATTATATTATTAAATATAAGGCCAAAAATCATTGTAGTACTGGGTAAAAATTCGATATGTAACTGACATGTGTGGTAGCCTGCCAGAAGGGCCACCATTTCCTATTTTGTACTTTAATTTAACATGTTAATAGGACGCTCATGCTTTTCTTAGCCTCAATTTTATATATACTATACTTAAATACTCCTAAATTATCTCACTAATCTCGCCGCTGTAGAATAGTTATTATTATAATCCTTTGAAAACTAAAAAAATATTTTAAGCATAACTATTAAAATATTGTACATGTGGTTATATTATAAATTAAACGTACCTGAAGACGAACAATCACTGGAATTTGAATGTTTAGATTCTTAGCTGCGGTTATTATACCCTCTGCGATTACATCACACCTCATGATTCCGCCAAAGATGTTTACCAATATAGCGGTCACATTAGGGTCTGACAAGATGATTCTGAACGCTTCCTGTAGAAAAATAAAATTATTTGTTGATTGGGTTTTTGGAAGATAAATATTAATTGGTTTTCTTTCCATACACAGTGTGACTCAAGGTGGTTTAATAATTCGTAACCTAAATAACACCTTGAGTCATACTGTGTATCGAAAGAAAACCCATACAGACAAATACTTAAATGGTGAATCACACCACCACCCAACACAGTTATCTACCGTCGGTAAATCTTTGTTTCAGAGAGCGCGTGGGATCTGTGATGAGCAACACCTGGATGCAGAGCTTCAACATGTCAAGCAAGTACTGCACGACAACATGCTCCGAATACCGAAACCGCGTGAAACGTACCACAGTTGAGCGACTACCTGTTGTGTTACCATATGTTAGAGGAGTCACAGACAAGATTGGCTATATCTTGAAGCGTGCTTGCTTCAATCAAAACTTACTTCAAGCCACTGAAGAAGATTAGTCAGTTCCTACCACCTGTCAAGTGCCACATACCTCTACAAGATGCAGGAGTATACAAGCTTGATTGTGATTGCGGTCTCTCATAAATAGGCCAAACTAAAAGAAGCATAGGGACCCGCGTAAAAGAACACATCGCCGATGTCAAACACCGCCGTTCCGGGAAGTCAGCAGTTTGTGAACATACACTTGACAAGGCCCAGCACTACATCAGATTTGATAAACCACAAGTCCTTGCAAAAGAAAACCGATTCCTACCTAGGATGATTCGCGAGGCCATTGAAATTAAAAAAACATCCAAATTTCAATAGAGAAGATGGCTGGGACTTACCATCTGCTGGGAACCAAATCATAGATTCCATTAAATCCAAGCACAAGACTGCGAGACCTAAGGATACGGTGAGCTCATTCTGCGTGACCGGCATAAATAATAATCAACAAAATGTAGGTAAGCTGTTGATAATTTTGACATTAGGACGACCAACACCTCAGTCCACCCGTGACCATGGATGCTGTAAAGGATCCGAAACGTCGGGAATTTAAAAATATCAATATAACGCGATAAAATCCGTAAAAAGTAGTTTTATTTCAATAAATAAATTATTTTATATAAAATGTATTTTTAATATAAAATTTCTCTAAATTCTATGTCATAAGCGGTAGTCTCAGTAGCTTTGTGGCTAAGGCATCCAGCATACTTAACTGAAGTAACGCAGGTTCGAATCCTGCCTGTGATCATAAATAATTGTTTCACTTTTGTTTACCTTTATGAAAGAATACATACAACATAGAAATTAAAATCACCCCAGGGTTAGGTATCCGCCTTATAAAAAGTGATCATAACATACCGATACGGCTTGCGCAGTTGCGCCACCGCCCACGTCGAGGAAGTTAGCTGGGTCACCACCATATAATTTAATAATATCCATGGTAGCCATGGCAAGACCGGCGCCATTTACCATGCACCCAATGCTTCCTATAAATGATATAAATATAATATATTCTTAATCTTTAATTTTTTAATTATTACTATTTTCAAATATAAAGAGGAAATATTTTTTTGTACTCGATAAACACTGAAACTACTGGACTGATTTTGATAATTCTTTCACCAATAAAAAGCTACACGATTCCTAAATAACATAGGGTATTTTTTATCCCGTGGGATAATTGGAATCCTATGCGACGAAGCCGCGAGCAATCTCTAGTTTATAATAAATCTCATAAGCTTACCATCAAGGGCAATATAGTTCAGGTTAAATTTGGCAGCTTCGATTTCTTTGGCATCTTCTTGAGTCTTGTCTCTTAAAGCAAACAGTTCCGTCTGCCTAAAGTAAGCGTTATCATCAAAACGGAATTTAGCGTCCAAGCAAAAGACTGAAAAATGAACACTTAAGGGTAAAATGTTGATAAATAAAATGTAACAATGAGTAAAGCGTCTTAGGTACACGCCAATATATAGAAGTACCTAAATATATGTATTATACCACAAACATAGCATACATATCATAACATGGTCTGAAAATAAGTTAGGTAATATTTTTGTGAGAAACTTTGACTGCTGAGCACAACCTGACTATAGGAACAATTACGTTTATGGTGATCCATGCCAGTCTGTTATAGTTGGATATAAAATTTGTATCTGAATATAATGTTTAAATTTTAAAAATTTACAAAAAATATTAGGACACAACAACAACACTGGTGTTGTGTCCTAATAATTTTTGTTAATTTTGGCATGCATGGCATGCATAATTTAAATTTGGGAGTTTAGATTTGTGTTCCTTATAACATAACATACGCCTGTATTTCCCGAAGGGTTAGGCAGAGGTGTACTAACGTTCACCTACACTTCATCGGTATATTTAGGCCCCATGTAATAGGCGGCGAGCCTATTGCAATTAGCCGGGCACAACTCCTCACTCCGACCTGCTACTGAGAATTTCATAGAAAAACCCAATAACCTATTTAATGAGTAACTGAATTATATCAAATTAAATTTCCTACAACAAAGTACCTGATTAGATTATATATTATAAAATACCTACTAAGAAGTTTCTAATAATTATTCATATTTATAATTTGACGCACTCCTCCTCTCTTCTACTAAACTATTGAAGCTTTGCTGTGCGCGACAGAGTCCATAATTGTTCCTGTTAATATTTACATTATGGAATGCAATAAATTATTGAGTATTGCCCTCTAGCGTAACAGTCGCACTTAGGACCACTAGGTTAATAAGGCAGTCTCCCTCATGTAGTCAAAAAACTTCATTAGGAAATCATAAACAATCCTTTATTAAAAACTTCTAGCATACTGTTAATCACACCTCGGATCCCGAGCCACAACAATGGGTCATTAATCAAATCTCATCGACAAACAACACAAAGCTAAATTTTATTGCTTACAGTTTCCAGTAATGGCGTCTTCAGCATATGGGTTAACCTCAATCAGTAGAGCGTCTTTTTTCAAAAACAAATCATACATTTTTTTTACCATGTCTTGAGCAGCTGGTGTTTCGAGGCCAATCTAAAAAAATATGCATTATTAAAAATAATAGTTAATTGTAATCAAAGACTCATTTAATACTGATGTGTACAAGGTGTAACTGAAATAACTCAAAACCTCAGACACCCCAACTAGCTTTTATTGCAACAAAATGAAGGCCGGCAATGCAGGCCGTTGAGGACTGCTAACTATGCTATGCTTACTGAAATAATACAAAGATAAATTATAGCAGGCGCGGACCTTCCAGACGTACCTTTTGTAAAACACGTTTCACTTGCTCGTCATTAATTCCCGTCTTAATGTCAATAGGTTCGTAAGTAATAGCTTGCGGATTCGTTGCAGCAACGTCTTCGATGTTTACACCGCCTTGAGAGGACGCTATTATCACAGGACCCTAAAAATATCAGATTTAATATCATTATTCTAAGTTTTCGTAGGGATTTTCAAAAATTTTACGTCCTTTTATAATTAATAGAACCACTCTTGCATCTCTTCTAAAAATGATGATTTAATCATATTTAACTCGAAATATGTAGTTATGGACTATACAGATTATGAATGCATTCATCTATATCAGCCAAAAAGGCAGCAGGCTAAGCATAATGCTGTACTGAACTGCAAAGCTGACAACACTTCATTAATCTTAATTTATAAAATGTTATTGTTTATTATATACTAGCTTCAAAATATTAATCAAGCAAGTTAAAAGGCACGAATGGTGCAGTGGCTAAGCGATTCTTCTATAAAAGACACCAAAAAAACCACGAATTAGATAGTTCTTTGAATGCAGGAGACAACTCTAATGGGCAAATGTCTGTTTCTTTCATTCTACAGAGTTTATTAGTGTGAAATTTCTAAAATATTATTATAAGAATTGTACAATACTGGTGTCGGCTGTCATATTGATGGAGTTGCCATGAACAACATCAGCTATGCAGACGACATGGTCTTGCTGAGCCCATCAATCAGTGCATTAAGACATTTTCTGAAAGTCTGTGAGAACTATGCGGTGACTCAGGGGCTTAGGTATAATGTCAAGAGTGAATTACTTGTTTTTAATGGTGATGCCAGAAGATACTTAAATGTTCCTTGCATCTCATTAGCAGGTACACCCTTTAAGCAAGTCTCAAAATTTAAATATCTGGGCCACTGGGTCACTGAGGACCTGTGCGACGATTTAGATATCGAAAGAGAGCGTAGGGCGCTGTCTGTTCGAAGTATTATGTTGGCCCGTAGGTTTGCACAGTGGTCTTACGACGTTAAAATTACGCTTTTTCGAGCCTACTGTCAGACTTTTTACGAGGGCTGCACTAAAAGTATCGGGAATGGAATATTTCTACTGTTCCTGTCATATCTAAATCTTTTTAATTGAAAACTTCTTGGTTTTAAAAATCGAATACCATTTATTTATTTTAAAAAAGGTTCTCGGTCTTGTCACAAGGTCTTGTCAAACTTGTTTAGTCGTTGAGAAAATGGAATTGACTCGAGAAAATTCAAGAGCGATGATTTATTATGACTTTCGAAGTGGTTTAACACAAAAACAGTGTGTTGATCGGATACTTTCTGCATTTGGTGATGAAGCCCCATCCAAAACCACAATTTATCGCTGGTGGACGTATCAAGCTCAGTGATGATCCCCGTCAAGGTCGTCCAAAAACTGCAGTCACCCAAGAAACCGTTGATGTTGTGCGTAAGCTGATTGAGGAAGATCGACATGTGACATACCGCAAAATTCAGGCAACTTTAGACATTGGCATGAGTCAAATACAAGTAATCTTGCATGAACCATTAGGTGTAAAAATGATGTCTATACTTTCCCTAAAATAAAGAACAAATTGCGTGGTAAGAGATTTTCATAACCTGAAGAAGCTGTGGACGCCTACAAAACGGCCATTTTGGAGACCCCAACTTCCGAATGGAATGGTTGCTTCAATGACTGGTTCCATCGTATGGAAAAATGTGTCAAATTTCGCGGAGAATACTTCGAAAAGCAATAAATACATTTTTAAATAGTAATGTTGTGTCAGTTCCTTGATTCCCAAAATTTTCAGTGCCACCCTCGTACACCTGCAGCCTCTGGGTCAAGTATACGCAGAAGGCATACAGCGCCCTGCGTGTACAATATAACAATGCCTTCAGGATGCTTGTGGAGCTGCCGCGATATTGTAGCACTTCCGGTATGTTTGCCTATGCGAGAGTGGATGATTTTTATGCCATTATTAGAAAACGATGCGCTTCTCTGGCACAGAACAGATATCAGCACCCACGGCATGTTGAGGGCGTTGAGTGACCGGTGGGACTGCCCGATGCTTGGTCGATGGGTGAGACTGCACACACAAGTCAGCTCTAGATAGCTGTACTCGCATTTTACTATGTTATTATTATTATGCCTATTTGTGATTTTTATGTGTGTATTGTGTTATTTTTATGTTATTTGTGATTAGTTTTTTTTTAAAGCTTACTAGCAATGTGGGTCACACATTACTAGTATTCTTGTTAACCCCTCGTGCTAAGCTAAATACTTGTGTTACGAGTGGGTTCACGTCGGTAGTGCAATGGGTGGGGTTCGAACCGGCAACCACATGATCGCAAGTCCAACGCCCTAGCCATTAGGCTACCGCCGCTTCAAATGACATTATTATGTTATTTGTTATATGTTTTGATGTCAATGTCTACTAATCTAAATCTATGGACTTCAATGTCTGTAAATAAATGATTATTTATTTATTAATTATTTATTGACTTTTTGGTTAGAAATTAAGACATGCATATTTCAGCATTTTTTGTTAATGTTTTAGGGACTAAAATAAGGTGAACAATTTGAATGGAAAATATTTTTTTAAATAAGTCATATAAATGGGTATACAAAATAAATCATAGCCAACCTAAGGCAAACTGGTGATGATAGTAATTGTAAAAGATTGCAAGCATTTGGTTTCTTTATTAAGGGTAGGTCCCCCTAAAACTGTTTTCTTTGGGATTACTTTTACTACAAAAGGTTTGCATAAAGAATCACTTTAATAGCGATATTCAACATCCTGGGTGGAAGCTAGTAACAAAATAAAGTAAATATATACTGCTGACAACATGTTGCTTGTGGTTCCACTTGTGTCCCAAAAGTTTTACTTAACTATAACTCGGTCTAGACGGCTTATTAAGACAATACATGCAGCCGATTTTAAGCTAAGCTTGCAGCAATACAATTAATTGTGACCTCATGCATTAATGCTGTATGAAATTGCACAAGCAATTTGAAATGCATTATGTAGGGAAAAAAATGTGTTTACGTTGTATTACTTTTAGAGAATGTCTGTCATGCAGCACCGAAACATTAAACGCCTTGGTCAGAGAGTAGCCTTAAAATAGTTAGCATAGGATCTCTTTGGAACACTTGATATTTTAAAATATGATTGTGTACCATGTCCAAATAAATTCATCTCATCATGAAACTTTTTTGTTCTTATTTTAATACATACTTTTATTTTGATTACAATCACTGTACAAATAAGCAAAATCCGTTAATTTTAGGTCTTAAATGAATGTCCACTTCATGTTGAGTGAGCAGTCGATGTCAAAAGATGAAATACAAGAAAATTAACTGCACAATCACTAAAAATCACAAGCGCAATTCTAACGCCGACGACGTCCTAGGTATCGTTGAGTTTATCGTAAAATGCACCTTTTGATCGTTGTCAAATTCGAATATTCGTTACTGACATATACATCTTATAGTAGGGTTACAATCGATACTGTCGAATTTTGTACCGTTCGTTCTCTCATCGTTACGATAATCGACACGATGTAACTAAGAGTAGGATTCGACGCGACAAATGTCACGACATATCGATTATCGATTTTACGAGTAGACCCCCATATTCCGTTTAGTTCGTCGTTTATGCGTGATGCGGGTACAAACATAAAAACAGACGGACAAAATGATTCAAATAATTGTTTGGCTTCCATGGCTCTTATAAAGACACCCATATATTTTTTTCTTAAATATCTTTTATTAACAGACATAAGCCATAACATTTTATTACATCAATATGATAAAGAAGATGGCCTATTAGGCGGTTTAATTGCTATTTTAATATATGTTGTTTACGTCATGTGCAGTTATAGCCTTGTGATATGACCATTGGACTGCCAAGTCAAAGGTCTCAAGTTCAAATCCAAGGCACGCACCTCTGTCTTTTCGAAGTCATGTGCGTATTAATAATTAATTATCACGCGCGTAAACGGTGAAGGAAAACATCGTGAGGAAACCTGCATGCCTAAGAGATTTTCTTGACGGCATGTGAAGTCTGCCAACCGGCAATAGGCTTTTGAAAAAGATCTTTTAAAGACATCTTCAGTTATACATACGTTGAAGCTGCGCTCCATCATAATCGCAATGTAGAACTCTCTGCGGGGAAACTTGCGCTCAGTCACCATGACCTTATTACAGATACGTCCCACAGCACCAGTCTGCTTAGTCACCAAGTACTGCTTCAGCATCTTGCTGGCTACCTCACCGGCAAGTTCAGGTCTGTAAAAAAATCAATACTTAACAAAAACAGCAAGTAATGAGCAGGTTTTTCAACGCATTTGCTAAATGCTGGGATAAATAACTTAAATTATTAACTTATCTCTCGATTATTATCTCTATCAAAGATAGTTTGACATAAGCTCCACAGAAGTAATATCTTTCTAACTCCATTAGCGAAAACAACTGGGAGATATGTTCAAGACAAAAATCATGTCGAATGCCCATGTCGCGCCCATCCCAATAACCATTGGACTATTTGGGACAAACTGTCTAGTTAGGTAGGTCCAACTTCGGAAATGAGGTCACTCGTCGACTCGCCTTGGCAGCGTTCTGAAAACATCATAACGTCTTTTCGTCGGGAATACCTACCGTAGTGCCTTAAGGCAGAAGTCTTAAACCAGTGTGCGTTACCAGTGATTACCTATGGCACAGAGACGTGGTCTCTCACTATGGCCCTCATAAGAAAGCTCAAGGTCACTCAGCGAGGTATGGAGAGAGCTATGCTTGGCATTTCTTCACGTAACCAAATCAGAAATGAGGAGATCCGTAGAAGAACTACAGTCATCGACATAGCTCAAAGGATTAGCAAGCTTAAGTGTAAGTGGGCGGGGCACATAACTCGTAGAACTGTTGGCCGTTGGGGCAAAACTGTTCTCGAATGGAGACCACGCACCGGAAAACGAAGTGTGGGACGACCTCCAACCAGATGGACAGACGATCTGATAAAGGTCGCTGGGAGTCATTGGATGCAGGCATATAACAGGTCATTGTGGAAGTCTATGGGGGAGGCTTTCGTTCAGCAGTGGACTTCATTTGGCTGCTATGATAATGATGACACAAAACTTTAACAAATTATGGACCTAAAGCTTTCCAATGAATTGCTCTGTCTATTGTTGAAACCCGCATAAAAATTAGTTCAGCTGTTTTTGAGTTAATCGCAATCAGACAGATAGATGCGGCAAGGGACTTGGTTTTATAATAGGAAGTACTTAAGTTTTTTTAGGTAAATCTAATTGTTCTAATGACGTAATAAATTATTATTTCAAAATATCTCTACTAATAAATCTGATAGTAACATATGTCTGGTTTTTTTGTTACGTTTTTAACTTAAAGTGCTGAACCAAATTTTATGACTTTTGGTGGGACAAAGGCTTTTATATACAAGGTGTCCCAGAAATCAACGTTAAGCCGGAAACGGCTGTCAGGTTGTCAGTTTTCAAGAACTATTTTTGAAACCTTATAATTTGAACAGTGCATGGCCTAGATTTGTTTCATATTTTTCTAATAACTGTCACACCTTGCTCTATTTGCTGTTTCCGGCTTGACATTGATTTCTGGGACACCTTGCATATTAAATAGGACAATCCTTTGGGAAGCGAAATAAAATTGCGGGTAACAGCTAGTTAATATGAAAAAAAACTACTTTTACTTACGAGTCGACCATCTTTACACCTCCCCTGAAGCCATTTTTGAAGGTACCAATTCCACGTCCTCCAGCAAGTACCTGAAAAACAAACTAGCTGCAATGTGTTTCTACATACATACCATCACGCCTTGGGGGAACCAAGGTAAGGCAAAGTCGTACTTAATGTACACTCACAGTTCCCTAGTATGTTTTACGGGTCCTTAAGCCCTTTGCCATTTGCCAGGCTCATATCCAAACACCCGAGCTGCTACTGAGAATTTTATAGAAAAATCCAATTTCTATTGATCTGGGAATCGAACCCAAGAACTCTAGCGTAATTACGTGGTTAGGACCAAGAAAAAGTCTAAGAGGCCGGATTATGTGTTTCTATTACTTGTTTATTGGTATATAATAACATTATGGATATAATTTTCAAATATGGGATAGGAATAGTTTACTTAATAAACAAGTTCTTACCTGAGCCTTGAGTACAATATCTTTTGTGTTAAGTTCTTTAGCAAACGTAACTACTTCTTCAGGTGTTGTTGCCACATTGAATTTGGGTACAGGAATGCCATGGTCTCGCAGGAGAGTGTAACTGATATACTCATGAACATTAAGATTTCGGACTTGTTGTTTGCTTGGACAATGGTTTGCAGTTGCCGATACCAGCAACTAGATCCAGAACAGATAATTTATATTACAATTTTTTATGGAAGCAACATTGTGTGGTAAGTACATTACTTACCACACAATGTTGGCATTTTACAGCTAATCCTACTAATTTAAATTCATTAAGTGACTATAATGTTAATTCAATATTTGCTGGCCAGCAGGTTCCACTTGCATCCCAAAGGACTTACTATACATAAACATATATATATATATATATATATATATATATATATTATATATATATAATATGATAATTACTATTAACTAGATACATACTGTATTTGGAGGCAGCCTATCAAGATGGAACAGATTTTATTATTATATTTTTTGTAGGCTTTATAACTATAAAATTATACCTATGTCCTTATTTTTACTCTTAATGGAGTTTAACTTACAAATTGTAATTATTATTATTATAAATATGCAAGGGAACTTTAAAATAATAAAACGTTACTCTACTGGTTAGTCCGATATGCCGTCAGCGTCACGTTCACGTAACGTTAGAATAGGCCAATGTTGCCAATCAACCACTTTGTCCCGAAAAATGAAGACTTTTGCCTCAAGCATTCGCGAAAAAATGTTATGGCAACCAAATAGCCGACAATTAGCAAATGGGCTTTATTAGCATTGTTTTTATAGAATCAAAAGAGTCAAGTGATTGTTGATGTAAAGTCACAGAAAATGCCCCAACATGGAGGCCTTCGAATCATCCAGATGTGAACGCAATTTTGAATATGTATTTTAAGCGCGTATTAATTATATTAACTACAATTATGTTCACAAAGTAATGAATTTTCTAATTAAAGAAAATTTCATACTGAAAGAAAAATTCGATCTCAGGCAGGGTTTGAACCTGCGTCTCTGTGGTTAAGTACACCAGACGCTTTGCCAACTAAGCTACCGAGACCACTGCCTGTGATGTCGAATTTTTCTTCCACATTTTACATCAGCACCATCATTTGAAGACATTTACAGGTAGTTTAATGTCGAAGGATTTTTATTAGTTTTTAGCATTAAATATTGCAAAAATGTTCACAATGAAATGAATTTTCTACTTAAAGAAAGTTTCATAGTGACACAAAAAATCGATCTTGTGATCGAATTTTTCTTTTGCAATATTTAATGCTAAAATGTAATAAAAAATAAGCAACTATAATTATATTTTTTGTGGTAGGTATACATGTATATTAAACATTTTATTCCTTATAGTGAAAACCGAAAACAATTTCATGCAGTACCATTTTGCCATGATGTGCAAACATACAGACAGATAAATATAGAAAAGTAAGGACCCCTCATTAATTCTTAATTTATATCTCATATGTACAGAGTACAGAATACGGCCAGTGACCATTTTATTACATCATGATTGCTTATTTACTGTACAAATTCTCATAGTAGGTAGAAGATGATTGTAGCACATGACAAATCAATAACAAAACCAAGGTTTCTCCGTATTTGTGAGGTACAGTCATTTGTATCATGTAATTTTATAGAATAAGGATAGAAATATAATTACCTCTAAATACAAACATATTAAAATTGTAACTGGCCAATGTCTGTCCCAAAACCAGTATAAAAGATATAAGAGCAATAGAAGACGAAATTATAGGTAGTATGAATTATGTTTGAATGTGCATTACACAAAAGTTATTAGGTACACAAGATTAATGCGGTTTTATTACTACTAGAATTCAAACTTGAAATCTGGTGCATCAGGTGCATGTTTCATCTTGAAATGCCTCCTAGAGCATAGTGTTATAGTAATACTAAAATACAAACTATTCTTCATTTATAAGACGTTAGCTTGGTGCAAGCAATGCAAGTTTAACATCGGTTAGAGACCATGACACCAGAATGGTGATTATACCGTAAGATAAAAAACCTATAAAAAATATTACGGTATCGACTACCAGCATTTCAAGTACAATACGATGACGTAAGGTCATTTTGGCTGAAAATGACAAGGTCAAATTTATAAATAAATTGCTATACCGAGCGCCATCAAGGTCAATTTGTTTTAGTTAATCCAAAATTATAAGCGAACAGATGATTTCGTATTTATCTTATTTTTTTTTTATTCTTTTCTGAATATCACGACAATATTATGGTTTTTTTTAAATATATTTTGAACCATTTATGGTTTTCATAAAGAAACACTCACATTATTTATAGTGAAATAACCAGAACATAAATCTTACAACCTACCTTATTTCCATTTTTTAAGAAAATTGTTTGAGTAAGACCAAGAGAACGGGGAAATAAAGACGCCATTTTTACACTACCACAGAGGCACAGACAAAGACTAGGTAAACTTTACCTATCAAAATCAAAGTATTGAATAAATTGAACTTTTTTTAAAATTTATTTTACAGCCCTGGATACAAGTCCTTTAAGGAACTGTAAGACTAGTGTTGCCAGCTCCGCATTTGGTAAGACAGCTAAACCGTTCGCGTTGCGAATGAATGATTGGTGGAATTGATGTTAAGGAAGTCATACGGTTTCATCCCAAACTGACTACAAGAAATTATAAGACTTTGGTAGAAATAAGGAAGATATTTTAAGAAGAATATAGCATAAGTAATGAGGCACAGAGAAGATGTTTCAGCATTTACACTCTAGCCCCTAATACATTATGGGAAAGATTGGAACATACAAAGACTATACCAGAGCTCAATACATTCATTAACCATCCACGATTTACTCCATCAATGCTTCTACATCCAATCATCAATATTGCGTTTGCGTACAACGCTTACTTTGAGATCTAGGTGTTTTTAGGGTTCCGTAGCCAAATGGGAAAAACGGAACCCTTATAGATTCGTCATGTCTGTCTGTCTGTCCGATCGTGTCACAGCCTTTTTTTTCGAAACTATAAGAACTATGCTGTTGTAACTTGGTAAGTAGATGTATTCTATGAACCGCATTAAGATTTTCACACAAAAATATATAAAAAAAACAATAAATTTTGGGGGTTCCCCATACTTGGAACTGAAACTCAAATATTTTTTTTTCATCAAACGGTGCGTGTGCGGTATCTATGGATAGGTCTAGGTATGATATTGAGGTTTCTAATATATTTTTTCTCTAAACTGAATAGTTTGCGCAAGAAACACTTCCAAAGTAACTTATCTTCTAAAATAAGATGATGTAGATTACAATGTAAACTTCCACCGAAAATTGGTTTGGACGAGATCTAGTAAATAGTTTTTTTTAATAAGTCATAAATCGTAATGGTACGGAACCCTCCGTGCGCGAGTCCGACTCGCACTTGGCCGGTTTTTATTAAACTTCGAGATGAAAAAACAACGATTTGGAAATATTTTTTTTACACAAACTAAACACGCTAATTAAATGGGAATTTTGCATTAAAATTATTATATCTATCAGCTTTTGTAATAAAAATGCGATGTCCGAAAATTGAACACTGTGAATAGGTATCTTAAATTTTATTTCTAAATTAAACAAATATTAATAACAAACATTTTAATATCCTTAAGTATTTACTACACATGGGTAGATATTAACTACCTATTTATTGTTTAGGTTTTTGTTATAACTTATCTGCATATTTATTTTTTTCTTCACTCCAAATACCATTTCCAGAAAAATAATGTTTTTTTTCTAATAAGTAAAGAACTAAGCTTAATTTCTGAGATTTACTTAAACAATCATAATTAAAATTTTCTTGGAATAGGGGTAATGGTTTATGTGTTTGGCTTTTATCTATTAGTTCAATAGCTTCTTTTACTTTTTTCCATGGGTATAGTAAAATAGGGCAATTGTCATAAATATCTTGATCTGTATACTGTGCAGACAATTGTTCATAAACATATTTTACTTGGAAAACTGGTGTGTTTATCCAAAAAGGGTGCCTTTTTATCATTGCACGAACATGTAACATATTAAATTTCTTTCCTAATGACTGTGATATACAGAAAAGTAAATCTTTCCCTTTACCTAATCTATCACCAGGGGCTTTCTCAAACATTTTATAATGTGTTTCACTACCTGATAAGACATTTAAGCTTATACACTTTTTATTATGACTATATAATTTGTTCAGTCTTTTCATTGCTGTAGTATTATAATGAATCATTTTTAGAAATCGTGGATGGTTAATGAATGTATTGAGCTCTGGTATAGTCTTTGCATGTTCCAATCTTTCCCTTATTGTATTAGGGGCTAGAGTGTAAATGCTAAAACATCTTCTCTGTGCCTCATTACTTATTCCATATTCTTCGAAAATCTTCCTTATTTCTACCAAAGTCTTATAATTTCTTGTAGTCAGTTTGGGATGAAGCCTTATGACTTCCTTAACGTCAATTCCACCAATAGTTCGAAAATTGTAAATAATTTTCTTCAAATTTTCTGGATCCACATGAATCAAATACAAGTTAGACTTAATTTTGTGATTTGGTATCATAACTTGTGATTGCAAAATAGCCAGTGTTTCATTTATATATTCCAAGGGACGATGTTTCACTGTAGGATATGTTTTAATTCCCCTATAGAACTCTTCTTCAGTAAGATCCAAAACAAGTTCAAGATATCTTTGGATAATTTTCAAGCGCAACAAATATAATGATGAGCAATTAATGTCTTCATCAATCAAAGTTGTAAGTGATGTAGGCCATTGAGTCATGAAGCTAGCTAGTTTGTTTTCAATATTAACATGTGATGGTAGAATTTCTAATATCTTTAATTCTCCAATTTTCTTCTGCTTCATTATTGTTAAGTATTCTGCTAAGAGAGATGGGGATATATTTTGAACTCCACATTCTTTTAAAACTTGATAACGGAGTTTAATTGTTATAGGTAGTATACCAAACAAGGAAGGCTCTTCAATCAGTGTATGGTTAGAAAACCCTATATTGTTGACAGTGTCTACTAGACTTTTAATTTTTTCACCATTCAGTTTAGTAATTATAGGATGTTTCATGCAGAGATATTGAGCTTTGCTTTCACTCACATTTAGATATTTACATAAACTGTTCATATAACATACATTTTCTGTGCTTTTAGTACCACTCTGTATACAGCGAACCCCTCTATATAGAAGGAACATCATATGATACCTTTTAGAATTCATGTGTAAGTGATATCCCTACTCACATTTAACAAAATTTATTTCTGAAACTCACGCGCTCAAAATTTATTTCTTTATAAAACATTCTCCTTGTGTAACTTCTCAGTAAGAATAGTTATCTATTTAATGTTATAAGTGCAAAACAAAATAGTGATTATGTGCTCCGTTTGCGATAAAGATTATTTTCGATTGTAGTTTGTACCTCTATCTACACCTACTGTCAGTGTATGACGTGCGTGTGTCAGAGTGTTAGTGGTGTGCCGATTCGATTATTTTAGTAATCGATTATGCGAACTAATGTTATCGATCAAAATCGATTATTAATAGATTTTCGTTCGATTACAAGTCTGCAATCAAACATGTCTTAAAATTATCTTAAATAAAAGTTATAAAAAAACACAACTTAATCACATAAATGTTAAAAGAAAACAAATTTAAGATCAACAGAACATAGTCATTTATTAAAAAAAAAACAATAAAGGAAACAAAAAAACAATAAACATCAAATAGAAGTAAATCACTTATTTATAAAAAAATCAATATTTAAATTAAAGATCAAACAGAACAATATTTCTTATTTATAAAAATTATACATATTCGTAATATACATAAACGTATATGATTGTACAGTCGCCAGAACGTCAGATTATATAAAACTGACAAATTTCTTCAAATGATTTTAAACCTTAAAGTGTTAATAATTAAGTTCAAAATCAACTGAAAACATTTGACATCCTGTGGTAACTTCATGATCTGGCCACCGTACTTCTTAGATTTAATTAGATAACTATAGATACTGTAGAAGCACCAGGAACTATTAATACGGGATCGTAATGCTTCTACATTAAAAACACTCAATTAGGGAAATCACGACTTCTATTTTCGTTCAAGGAATCAATCTTAATCTTCTGACATTAATATAAAATTCTTTTCTAGACATATTTCAAACACTACTTACTTTTTTGTTCAAATATTCTACATGCCGGGACGTGCACTTAAAAACTTCTTGTTACAAACTCCTACATCAGCTACGCCCCCGCATTTGGGTAAAACAAATCAATAAAAATTAAAAAAAAAGTTTTACCCAACTCCAAACAAAAAAGTAACTAACTACCTGCCTAAGAGCGCTTGTAGACGTCCGTTTTTTTCACCGGATAACGGACCGTCAATAAACGGCTATCCTTTTATACATATTTTTTTTTACCGGATGAATGTTACCTTGGACTGCCGTCTATATGCGTCAGTTTTGAAGTTGTAGTCAGAGATTACACACGTGTGAAATGTCGAATAATAAGAAAAAAAAACTCATATTGGCCTACTATTTGTATAAGAAGAAACAAAAAGAAATAGAAAAACGTAAAAGGACATCGTGGGTGCATCCTATATTATTGGAAAGGGAAGAATATGGTGCATTTCATACTCTTTTTACGCAGTTGGAAGAAGATGAAACTAAATTTTACAATTATTTTCGGATGAAGAAAGAAACCTTTCAGCTATTATTAACAGCCATATATGATAAAATAAGACACGAGGATACTGACATGCGTAAATCTATTACCCCGGCAGAGAGATTAGCCGTTACGCTAAGGTATGTTAAAGACATTTTCAATATCACCCATTTTTAAAAGAACGCAGGTAGACGGCACACAATTTACAGAAAACAGGCAATACGTCCGGCAGCATCAACACGCACCAATACACTGGCGTGGATGACCGCTCTTTCTTACACCGGACCGGTGTCCGTCACGCCGAGGGGAAGCGGTGGTGCCTCCGGCGTAAATTGTTCGCCGGACTGATGTCCGGTGCATGTACACATACTCATTATAAATCATACGCCACCGCGTATCCGGCAAAAAACACGGTCCGTTGTGCGGTGAAAAAAAACGGACGTCTACAAGCGCTCTAAGACCTAACTCGAAAAATTACTATCAGGTGAAGAAGACTTTATTATACCAATTACATCGATGCGTGAGGCTGGTCCCTTACAATGGGATAGTGTATGGCATATGCATGGTTAAGTTATTATTAAAGTTATTATAAAGCTTCAGCATAGTTAATAAACACAACACACCATGAACTTTAACGCACCAAAACGCCTGTAAAAGATGCGTAACGGCCTCCTATCCAATGATGCTTCAAAATTAATTACATTAAAAGCTGAGCATCGTACCTTAAGGGTTTATGAAACTAAATATAAAAAGAATTAATATTATATGAAAAAACTTTAACTTCTTCTAACGCAATTGAGTCAGAGAGAGGGAAAGCTTAAGAAAACATATTAACCCTGTCATGAATTCATTCCGAGACTAATCTTAATACCCATTTTACATTATAATATTATACAATTAAAAATAATATTTGCTGAATCATATGTGTCCAACTCAGACACCCTTCGTAAGGACTATATCCCTTTCACGAAGTCGATACAGCATGAGCAGGGTCCCCCTCCTACTAGCTAAAAAAACCCTCTTGTTTTTTTGAACATATTCGGAATGCCTTCACCCTATAACGTATTGGCATCTTCTTCCCTCTCTCCAGCTCGTTCAGACAGCACATCAGATATATGAAAACACACGAACAAAATCATTAATGTTAAACATTATTCTTTTACCAAGCAAAATTAATGAACTATAACATTATGAAACTATCTATAATCTAACATGAAAGGGCTTTAACCTGTTTACATGTACTATATCTCTATATCGACTATTTTTTATTTTCCTAATTACATAATCTACATTAGAAATCCTTCTTACAATTCGATAAGGTCCTTTATATAACCTACACAATTTTAAACTTTTACCGTCTATTCTCCTAGGAGTATAAATCATAACTAGTTGGTTAGGCGAGTAGTTATTAACTTTAACTTTCTTATCATAACTTAATTTCTGTTTTATTTGTGCTTTTCTCAAATTATGTAAAGCCTTTTGTGATAAGAAATTCTGAAAATCATGTTTTCCAACATAATCAATTATACAATTTCGCCCAACAGAATTAACAACCATATCAGTTTGGAATAAAGGTTCTCTCGCATACATCATCATGTGTGGTGATATCTTAATGCTCGACTTTTTACTCGAATTATTATGATCCTACCTATATATTATATATACCTTACATGGCGAATATTCATAAACCGCGGCTTGTTCTCTACCCTTCTGCTCATTATACCCTTTCCGATACTCATAATCCTCGGAGGAATTCCCTTCATCTCCTTTATCAATAACAGAAGAAATTAACTTACTACGATTCTCCTGTCCTACATTCACATAAGATAAATAGTCATTATTTAAATGATCATAGATAGTATAACCATACCATACCATGGTTATACTATTTAATATGGTTCTTTTATATGATCATCATACATCATAGAGTATGATGTAGATGTGTCATTCTGTAAACAACCTTTATCTAGAAAATTTACAGCAAAACGACCTTTCAATAAAAGACAATTATTATAAAAATCAACCATTGCTAAATTCTTATCAAAAAAGTCTTGCCCCAGTATCAACTCTTGGTTAATATTCCTAATAATTATAAACTTATTTGTAAAAACACATGAATCAATCAGAAAGTGAAGTATAGTTTCTCCATCAATATCTAAATATGAACCTGAAATAGACCTTACAACACGTTTCTCTGCAGGCTGTGTGTAGTGCAGGTTAAGCTTCATTGCTAGTTGCTCGGATAAGCACGAAATTGATGCACCAGTATCTAACAATGCAGCATTGGGTTTATTATTAATAAAAACATTAATAAATGGTTTGGACCGACCGGGTCCCATGTTTTCCATTGGTTTTTTTCTATTCTCCACCACAGCATGGACGCTGCGTGGACTGTAACTTTGTTCCTTACATTTTTGGTAACTTGTTTTATTTGGAGCTCGCGGCTCCCTTGTTGAGCTAGAATTTTTACAAGTGTAATTATTCAAATTCATAGAACGATGACGCTGTAGTCGCAAATCGTGTTGCGGCGTATGAGACTCCACTGTTGGTGGTTCCATATCCTTGAACAACCATTTCAACTGTATGATTGTTGCACGCAATTCTGCTTTGGTAGAATAGATTCTTGTGCCCAATCTTTCCTTGTCACCAGGCAGAAGACCTTTTAAAAAAAATATGATAAACATATTCTCATCTACAATGTCGGCCTTTGCTGCAAAATCTAGCAAACGGTAGAAATATGTTAGAGACTCCTCTCTTGCCTCTTGCTTGGCACAGTAGAATTTTTCCACATAATTAACTTTTGATGGGAACTCTGCCCTCAATTTATCACAAATGGTTATAAACTCCATGCCATCGCGATACATTGATTTAAAATAAATAAGCGCTGGTCCCTGAACATATGCGCTTAGTAATACCGCCAAGTCGCTGTCTCTCCATTTGTTAATGGCGGCGACCAATCTAGATTGAAATAAAAATTCGTCTAGGCATATGTCATCTAGACCCGTAAAAAACACATTTCCTGTGCCATTGTGCACGTATTATATACTTAAATGAAAAGAAACACTTAACTGTTGGCTGTTTCTTCACACTATATTTCTCTTTTGGGAGAATTTCCACAATCCGCACTTTTTCGGTAGCGGGCAAAATATCCTTGCAATAATCGCAATTAATTCGTTACTTCGTTTCTTCAACGATTTGGCCGCTCCACATCAATATTTCAATAGATTACAATTGGCATTTCTGTAACATACATCGTACGTGCATTAATATATTATTTTACTTACCCGGCGCCTCCACCATATGTAGAATCACCAGGAACTATTAATACGGGATCGTAATGCTTCTACATTAAAAACTTATTTCTATATTACATATTTCTATATTCGCTTCAAGGAATCAATCTTAATCTTCTGACATTAATATAAAATTCTTTTCTAGACATATTTCAAACACTACTTACTTTTTTGTTCAAATATTCTACATGCCGGGACGCGCACTTAAAAACTTCTTGTTACAAACTCCTACAGTACCGAACTTTTTACTTAAATGGTTTTATACCAACTATCGATAATTATAGGCCTCAATGACTGCCTCATTAGTCTAGTGGTCCCAAGTGCGACTGCTACGCTAGAGGTCCTGGGTTCGATTCCCAGGTCGAGCAGAGTGTTTTTCTATGAAATTCCCAGTAGCAGCTCGGAGTCTGGATTTGTGCCCGGTTAATGGCAATAGGCTCGCCCCCTATTACATGGGACCTAAACATACCGGCGAAATGTGGGTGTACATTAGTACACCTCTGCCTAACCCTTCGGGGAATACAGGCGTGATGGTATGTTATCGATAATTAACGATTGAATCTAAATAATAACCGATTGAAAACTATTATTTTGATAATCGATTTATCAATTATTAATAATCGATACGGCACACCACTACAGAGTGTTACTGTCAGTTTAATAAATGGATGTTAAAAAATTTCGATATTTATTTATGTATTAAAGATCATTTTTAATGAGCCATTACTTTTTGGCCCCTTTCCCCTCCTTGTCACAGATGGTCACATTTGTGAGATTCCCCTCCCTCGTGTGACGTCACATATTTTGCTATTATTTTATAAGTACAATTTTATTGTACATCTAGTAAATTATATCCGAAATTAGTTTTATTTCCATTTAAATTATTTTTAAACCGACTAGAAATTTCGGAAAGGAGGTTATACGTTCGTCGGTATATATATTTTTTTCTATGTTTGTTACCAATCACTCTGTCAATTGCGAACCAATTTTGTTATTTTTTTCTTTGTTTAAAAGGGTATACTCTCGAGATGGTCCTATTGTCAACATACCTATTAGAATGCTGATGCTACTACAGTGGCGTAGCACGGGTCACTAGCACCCGGTGCGGATCCCGAATTTACCGCCCTTACATTTTTTTAAATGAATAACAAAAAATCTAAACTGAAAAGTAAACAAATGTTCTCACATAAAAAAAAAGTAAAATTCATTGTTGATACTGTATTTTATTCCACAACGAAACAAACATAAGATATGGTAAGATACCCAATTATTGACACTTTAAGGGCTATTGTGCCGAAATAACTTAATATCTGTAATTTTACGGTATTGCTCGTTGAATAACCGGTAGATATAGAGCCAGTATTGTATTTCCTTGATTATTAACAAAAAAAAAATTTTGACGAGAACTGGTATAATTTTTAAAGTTTTATTGATTTGCTATGATTTGCCCAATTATTGACATATTCTGCCCTATTATCGTCAGGTGTTGAACCAATTTATTGACACTGCAATTTTCCTAGAAGGTATACCTATAAATAAAAATTATATACGGTTTTTTTTAAATAAAACAAATCTTAATTGTTTGTAATTAACCTATTTTACTATGAAATTGTATTAACGAATAGAAAAACTTGAGTATAATCAGTCAACTTAACAAATAAATCGTATTTTTTGTTTAATATGAGGTGATTCTTATTTTTATTTAAAGACTTTATTTCAGACAATGTTGTCCATTTTGTTAGTAATTTGGGGATGATGGGCAGCCAAATAAAAATAACAACACTAGTCGTCGAGTAAAATGAATGAGTAAAGAATAATTTTATTAACGAATAGCGCCTGTTTATATACAATTTTACAAGAAACGATTAACCAATAAAAACTTAAAACTAATTATTTACATTATTTCTACCAATCACATCACTGCACTGTTGTTGCCACGTTCCGCAAGGTGGCGCTAGCACGCGCGCGGTCGTTCGCGCGCAGTGCTGAGGTTATATATACAAGCGACGCGGGGTGCGCGGCCTTTACCGCCGCCGGCCGTCGACTCGTGAAGATGTTCCAGTGTTGCGTCCTCGATGGTTGGACTTGTGTTCGTGCTCGTCGATCGGCGGGGCTCCTGTCCTGTCTCTGACTGGGTGGATGGTCAAAAACGTAAAAGTTCTTATCAGAACTGCTGCTACAACGCCGTGAGTGCCCGTGCTGCTGTGAAGTGCTCTCCTGTCTCCCTCGTCAAAACGTAAAAGTTCTTATCAGAACTAGTTCACTGTCTCGTTGCCCGTCAATGGTATGGTATGATATGGTATAGCGGGCTTTTTTCCGCAACTCCACGACTAAGCGCGTATTTTGCGTGTGGGTGGGACGATGTTGCGTTTTCAATCAAACCACCCCAACTCCTCGAGAAAGGCCGTCAAGCGCCCAATGTTGCCTACGGCCTCTCGGAGAGTACTCGGGTTGCCGAGGTACTTTGCCCTGTATGTGGCGACACCAGGACAGTGCAGTAGCACGTGGGCCGCTGTCTCGTCAGCCCCCAGGCAGGCTCTGCAAAGGGGGCTGTCTGTGATACCTATAACAGAAAGATGTTTGTTGAAAGGACCATGGCCAGTAACGGCTGCAGTGACTATCCTCAAGTGTTGTTTGGACAGCTGTAGTAGCTGCCTGGTGATGCGGTCGTCAATGGAAGGGAGAGCCTCCTTAGCCTGCCTACACTCACCGTGGTTTGTCCAGTAGTCGTTGTGTCTATCCCTAGTCCGTTTTCTTACCAGGGTGCGTATCTGGCCGAAGGGGAAAGGTACTATGGGTTCGGGGCCCACAGCCCCTGCGGCTGATCCCCGTCTGGCAAGCTCATCCGCTGCATCATTGCCTCGGGAGTTGCTGTGTCCTTTGATCCATTGGATGGTTATATTATTTAGCTCACCTACCTGGTTGAGTCTTTGGTGGCATTCGTATATCAACCCCGTATTCACCGTGTGGCTGTTCAAGGCTTGTAGGACTGCCATGCTGTCTGAGAGTATTCGAATAGAGGAATTTCTTTACCTCCCTTGCTGCAATGGCTGTAGTTGCCATTAGGATACCCATACATTCGGCTTGGAATATTGTGTTGTGGTGCCCTAGTGGTATGGCCATCCGAATGTTTAGATCTTCTGAGTAGATACCACATCCGGTGCCCATGCTTGTTTTTGATCCGTCTGTGAAGATACTCACCTCTGTCGGGTTTAGACTCTCACATCTATGATCCTCGTAGAGCTGGATCTTGTATTTCTTGTCGAAGATGAACTCCTTCGAGATGCGATCGTTAATGGCACGCATGATTGGGTAATCGGTTGGAGTTCGTCCAAGATGTTGGTATGTCGCGTGCCTCTGCTTTTCCATAGCGTCAGTGTCTTGAGACGTGCTGCTGCCATTGCTGCCTCTTGTTGTATAAACAGGTGCAGCGGTGGCAGGTCCAGCATGACTTCCAGCGCTGCGGTCGGAGTGGTTCTCATACAGCCCGTGGATGCTAGGCATGCTAGCCTCTGGAATCGCTGTAGTTTATTCTTTGCGGTGTCGAGTGTAGTTCTAGGCCACCAAACTACGGCGCCGTATGCGACTAGTGGTCTGATCACTGTTTTGTACAGCCATAGGGTGATCTTTGGGGATAAGCCCATCTTTTCCCTATCATTTTCCTGCATTGCCAAAACGTTATACAAGCCCTGTTTAGTTTATTCTCAATATGGCAACTCCATTTTAGTTTACTGTCAAGAATGACACCGAGGTACTTGACCTCAGTTGACAGCTTGAGTTCAGTGTTGAGCAACTTTGGTAGGCAGTATGATCCAAGTGCTCGTTTCTGGGTGAACATAACTAACTCAGTTTTGGTGGGGTTCACTGCTAAATCAAACTCACTACACCAGCGCTCTACTATTCGCAGGGCCTGTTGAGTGAGATTACAGATGGTTCCGGTTACTTTTCCTGTGACAAGGATGGCAAGGTCATCTGCGTATCCTATAGTATAATCATGATTAGCATTTAACTTGGTGATGAGGTCGTTAATAACTAAGTTCCACAGAAGGGGTGAGAGCACACCCCCTTGCGGACATCCTCGCGCTATGGTGGCGGACTGCTCATTACCTTCAAGGCGAACCACGCGTTTGCTGAGCATGTTGGTGATCCAATCCTTAAGTACTGATTTTACTCCATGCTTAGAGAGGGCAGCACTAATACTGGAGAAGTTCGTTCTGTCGAAGGCCCCCTCAATGTCTATAAAAGTTCCTAGGCAGATCCCTTTGTGTTGTATCGCCTCTTCGATCTTGCTAACAACAAGATGCAGTGCGGATTCGGTGGATTTCCCTGAGCTGTATGCATGTTGATTGTCATGCAGGGGGGAAGCTTTTAGCGCATTATCCCTCAGCTCTCTCTCGCAAAGCCTCTCCATGGTTTTCAGCATGAATGAGGTCAAGCTGATCGGTCTGTAGGATTTAGCATTTGTGTAATCACTCTTGCCTGGCTTTGGAATGAATTTAACTTTCACTTCCCTCCACCCCTTGGGAATGTATCTAAAGGCCAGACACGCTCTCATGATAGTTACTAGTCTCTTGATGACATCTGTTTTCCCCCCCTGCATCAGGGCAGGAAATATGCCGTCGGGACCAGCTGCCTTAAAGGGGTGGAAACTGTCGATGGCCCATTGGAGTTTCTCCAATGATATTATTTTATGTGCATATTCCCAATCATACCTCGTAGGTGAGGGAGATACATCAGTCCAGTTAACTTCCTGTGTGAAAACGCATCCTGGGAAATGCGTCTCGATAAGGACTCGTTGGGTCTCTTCTGGTGATGTTGTAAACGTGTTATCAGGTTTTCGGAGGGTACCGGGATCAGATGTGCTCTGTTGCGCCAGTATTTTCCTTACCCTGTTAGCTTGTTGGCAGCTTTCGATGTTACCACAGAATTTTCGCCATGCCATGGTGCTTCTGAATCTAATACATTTTTTGTAGGCAGATTTGGCTGATTTGTAGTCATCCCAGTCCTCATCCGCTCCCGTGTTCATCGCCCTGTTCAGAGCCCTTCTTACTTTTGTGCGTTTGCGTTCGAGTTCCGCGCCCCACCACGGTTGCTTACCCGGTGCCTTGGGCGCGGTGGACTCTGGGCATGCGGTGTGGTAGCTGTCTATCATTGATTTAGTTAGATAGCTTACCTGTGTTTCTATTTCTGCAGTGTTCCCTGGGGTTGGTGCTGCGCTTGCATGTGCCAGCTTAGCCCTGAGCGTACGGGAGTATTTGGTTGTATCTGTGTTTCGCGGATTCCGTCTTGGCGGTGTCGGTGGTATGTGCAGGTCGAGATCGAAGCGGATCCATCTGTGGTCGGAGCACGATGCCTCCTTGGAGACCTGCCAACCTTTGATGATCCCTGCTGCGGCTTCTGATGCTAGAGTTAGGTCAATGATTGTCCTACTGCGTCTGGTGACGAATGTAGGTTCAGAACCTGTGTTTAGTAGGGATAGGTTAGTTGTGAAAAGGAAGTCGACTAAAGCCTTACCCCTTTCATTTTGTGTCTCCATTCCCCATAAGGGGTGGTGCGCGTTGGAGTCGGTCCCGATGACGATCTCGGTCCCGGTCGACTCGCAGTGGTTGACCAGACGCACGAGGTCGAAGGGTGGTGGTGCTTCCGCCTCTGGCATGTAGACAGAGGCGAAGATAAACTCCAGGTTTGTGCTCCCTTGCTGTATGTTCAGCTTTATGGCAGAGAGGTCTCTGCAACAGAAATCTGTTAGAAGCTGTGTAATAATATTAGGTGTGACGTAGATACACGTTCTGGGATGATCATGATCAGTGACTGTAAAAAGCTTACCTCCAAGATTCGTCATCCCTTTGATTTGGCCAGCTCTGATCCACGGCTCTTGGATAAGGGCGATGGCCGTTTGTTGTTCCTCCAACCACTTGCGCAGCTGAGCCGTTGCGGTTTGACTGTGGTGGAGGTTTGCTTGAACAACTTTAAGGGCTGACGAAGGGGACGCCATCACTGATGGGCACCTCCTCATCTCCTCCAAGTTGCAGCTCCGCTAGAAATTTCGCCTCAATTTCCTCCAGCGACTCCTCCTGATCTGGTTGCGGCGCCATGTCGTCATCATGTGAACTTCTTGGCGACACGACATCGTGGGAATCCTCGCTGGGTGGCTGGTTGCCCGTCAAAAACGTGCTGTGATGTGTGGTGGCTACAGTAACAATGTTCTTATAGACTAGTGTTAGTAATGCATTAAACTTTCCACAACAACACAATCAACACTCACTACTGGGGGCCTACCATTAACTCTTATTGCAGGTCAATTTTAGACGGAAAGTGAACTGTCGTGTTATATTGTACCATGAGCACATCAAATAACCGGCCAGCCATCGGTCACGTGACTTAAGCCGGCGAGCGGTCACGTGACAACATTTCAGCGGGCTGACCGGCAAAGAGCTTTACCATCAACTCATTTTTGACATTAGAGCACTTGAAATTGAACTGCCCTGCAGTCATATTTAGCAGCCGTATGAAAGTAGCTTTTATTGACCTGTTTTCTTTAATTTGTAAGAATAACCTAAAGTAAAAATGACTTAGTGCATTACATACTATTGTAGCATTATTTAAAATGTTAGACAGAATAAAAATATTATATTTTCTGTTCATTGCCGATGTGTGATGAAGATGAACTACTTATTTGATTTCTTGAGTAAGATATCGATAATATCAGTGATAAACTCATCACTAAAATCCAAAAAATAGAGTTGGTACTTAATTAAGATTAAGACCAGAAAATAAAGAACACATTATTTATTTTTAATTAATTGTTGTCTGCCCAGCCTTTATAATATTTGATAGCACCACCAACAATGGAATTTCAATTTTCCACCACCTCCGTCCGCATCACACATCTTCGAAACATTGACCGAGCACTAAGTTGTAGCCCATTGCAATGTTCTTGTGATTATTTAAAATTCACACAACGTTTCCAATTGTTCATATGAAACTCTTTTTTAAATCATGATAACTTAATTTGATATTTCCTTTACCACTCACAACGACGAACACGATACAATTGTCTGCTATGAAGAAACTACCTTTTTACGAGTGTTCCAAAAATTTAAAAAAAATCCACCACACCACACCACACAAGAAGTTAATAATTATTAAGATCTCGTAAATTGTGCATAAGAAATTATTTGATTCGTATGTACTTAAAGCTTCGTTCGAAAACAGCCCTTATTTTAGTTGCTTGTATGCTAAGTCTTTAACATTTAAATCATGATAACTAAAAATGTTTTGCAACAAAACTTAGTGTCTGTAGAAGTATTACTCTCATAAAAACAGTATTTTGAAATAATTATCCTAACTTCCTTAAAACCGTAAAACCGATAATAATGCGAAAGCGTATTTCAGAACGTTTATTTATATTAAAGCGAACCGGACAGCTTTAGTGTAGCAGGTCTGAAGTTGATGCATTGCAGGGCAGTTCGAATTGTTCATGGTACAAATAGAAAACCTGTCAGGTTGACCTGCATAGTTGGCCTGTCCTGTACTTGGCAAATATTTTAAAAGTTCATGGTAGGCCCCCTGCACCATTCCATGAGAAATGGCGCAGCAATGATTGATGTAGCTACAGTCCAGCCGACTAGCGATCATGCTAAGGATGCTGTTGGCAATGCCACGTATTCTGTGCACCAGGATGCGCATCTTTTACGCATCGTAGCGTACCAGCAGTCTACGCGATATTCAGCAAACATCCCTGATGCACTGCAGAATCGCCGCAGCCTTTCTTATGAGGAACTTCTAAATAGGTACCTACATGGGTAATATCTCAGTGTTTAAAATCTATCAATTTCTTCTACAGTCAATGCTTTATTTTTTTAACTAGGATTGTACGTAGTAAGTTCGCAATCTTTTTCTGACACACTCCTGTGGAGTTATTATTTTATTTTGCATGTGGTAAAATAATACTCATCACTAAATAACAAACTTTTTGACTTTATCAACTTCTTCCTTCCTTCTTCCTTTTTAAATTCCTTCCTAAGCCTTTTCTTCTTTTATTTTCATTTTTGTGTGCCTTCCACTCAGCTGATGTTGTTTTTATAAGTTTAGCACATTTCCTTTGAAGTGTCTTCGGCAGTACGAGAATGTCCTGCAACTTGGAGTACACTCGGATTAAATAGATTTTGGAATTTGAATAGGAGGATCTTTAATGATTCTTGATCCACTTTAATTTTCTTACACGTAATTTTCTTCGTCTTGGGTCAGGAGAGTAGCAGGACCTGGACGGGCTTTATGTTGAGGGTTCTGAAGTCTTTTAATCAATCTTGTTCGAAGTTTTGTGTTAGGAATTCTCTAACTACAAAACACATACACGACACAAGCGAAATGTTCGTCTGATGATAACCGCATAATTATCTGCTCATAACTTGCATAATCCTTATTTTACGAGTGTAAAAGATGCAAAAGTATCCAAAGATGTAACTTGTGGAAGACTTATCCTCTGCGAAAAAATCTGAGTACCTATGTCTTTATTTAATCCAATTATAGACATAGCCTTGCCAACACTGATGTTTGTATTGTTATTAATGATTTGACACCCATGTCGGAATTTGGAATAAAGGTGTATTTTGACTTCAGTCTAATTTGTAGTCATCTATCAAGTCATAAACTAGGTATATACAATTGAATTAGCGTCTTCCAAAACCAATTGGAAAATTCCAATTATTGAAATGGATGTCAATAAATTGGAATTTCACTATTTTCGACGTACAAAAACCGACACCCTTTAAAAAATCTACTAACACAGTAAATGGCAAAATAACCATTGAAATCTGCTATATAAACCTTCAAAATTAAAATAACACAACAATCAAAGAAAGGTATTCGAATTTCTGAATACTTTAACATGATTCAAACGATAAAGTATTCAGAACAGAAATTCGAATACCTTTCTTTGATTCAAACGAACGCTTAAGAGGAGTGCCCTCGCGAACGCAACAATGTTGCACAGTTGTCGCTGTCTCTATCCCTCGCGATGCGAACGCGTGCCCGAGAGGAGAAACAACAACATTTTCACGCGTATTTCTTATGTTCCGAATTTTGGAGATTACTCCTATAATATTGTTAATACGTAAAAAAAAATCTTGTAAAAATATATTCACTATATTATCTGGGTTTTTTTCGAATCAGAATGTTTCTGTATTGATACATTGCCGAGAAATACTAGCATAAAGTTGGGCCGTTTTTCAACGAAAATTGCCAATCTTTGAGCTCGTGTAACTTTTAACCGTATATTGAAATGAAATTGTATACTACAGGAACACGTATTTTAATGATAAGATTGTTACTGCAAAATTCCAAAGACTTTCATTTGTTAATATTCAAGATAAGACCAAACTACGTTTGTATGGAGCGCGGAGCGGATACTATCCTCTTAACTTATAATAATTCTAAGAAAACCCACTTTCTCCCTCCAACACACTGATTGCACTGTTTGAATCAGCTATTTCGCACCGTCTTAGGTCTTTTAACAGATTAGTTTTGCCAGTGGCATACAAAAATAAACTATCAAAAATCATTTTAATAAATAACACTGTTGGGTAACCAAGTTTCCTTATATCTTAAAAATAAACATAGAGTGTCAATAAATTGGCGGGTGTCAGTAATAGGGTACTTTACACTACTTGTTTTTTTTAATTTTTTTTGACCACCTTTGAAATGCCGCCCCCGCCAAAGTGCCGCCCGGTGCGGACCGCACCCCCCGCCCCCCCCCCCCCCCACGCTACGCCACTGCCACAGAAGTCACAACCTACCAAGGTATCATAAAAGTAATTATTTGCCCGTAATTAGGTTCTATTTCCAAAAGTCCTGCTTACTTTAATGTCATGCGTACTTACACTGTATGTAAACTTCGTTATTGTTACAGATAAGTAAAACTAGTATACTTGCAAAACTGCAGTATAATGTAAACTTCTATGAACATAGCAGTAGAAATTGCGATATCAACAATAACATAACAGCGTGGTAGTTAGGAACGGCTAACTTCAGCGCCCTATGGTAACGTAGGTAATTTAATAAAATTTTATTCTACGATTTTATTACACTAAGGCCGCGTTCCAATTGGCGATCACAAAGATCACGCTCACGACCGCAGTTTTTCCCGTTCCACTTGCATAAGAGCGTTGCTGACGTAAACTCTAGTGGAACGGAGTTTAGGATTTTCTCCACGATCATTCAACCCGAATTTTTAGATGGGTCGTCGTGGGCGTAAGTCATGACGTCATGACGTTTTCGCCGCGACCACAACGACCGCGGTCGCCATGTGGAACGGCTAAGGGAGCGTTTTGATCGTTATGATCGCCAAGTGAAACGCAGCCTTCATTACTTCACTTCACTTGTACACACGGCTACACATCAAGCTATCCTAAACTAGTTTACACTGACCTCCCATTGTAAACATTTCTATACAATTCAAAGCCAGCTTAGACTGGTTTTGTATAGCTTGATGTATAGCTGTGCGTACAGATGTACGTATTTTCTTGCGATTGTTTTTAAACCGAACCAAACTGTTTCTTGTATTGTGTTGTGTTTAGGGCGTGACTTTAATTTCATTAGAAAAATAAAAATGGTTAAATCAAAAACTGGGTTATTTGCTCTTGGATTCCTTGTATTTGCATCATTGTTTATGATAATCGCCTTTATAAGTCCGTATTGGCTAGTAACTGACGGAAAACTAAAAAACCCTAAGTTTATAAAAATAGGTAAGGAGGACAGTCAGTAATTTCACGTTTGTTGACAAATAAACCCAAATACTATGAATATATGATAAGACTTTCAGTGAGCAAAGAACAATGAAGTGTTGGGAAATGGATTTTGTAGTCAGCAAATAGTATCTACTTGCATATTTCTATCGGATTGTATTTATTTTATCTTATAAAGTATTATTATAAATACTTAAGTAAAGTAAATTATTGAGTAACGACTTCCTTTTTCTTTCAGGTTTGTGGGAGGTGTGTTTCAATGGTTTTGAAGAAATCCATCATTGGTATGATACTGTATTCACTGGATGCTGGTGGATATTTGAAGAGGAATATTACATCATTCATGATATTCTGCTTCCTGGATTTTTTATAGCAACTCAATTCTTCTTCACAATATCTATGTGCTGTGTCATATTATCAATGTTCCTGTCATACCTCTATATGAAAAAAGACACAGATGACGATAAATACTTAACACTCTTGGTGACCTTAGGCACAGTCCTTGTAATTGGAGGTTTGTGAACTTTGATTTTTTAGCTTTGCAGGTTGTTGCTGATGACCCCAGATTGCCATCTTTGATATAATTAATCCACCACATTTATGTATTATATTATTCTCATTGAATAAGATTTCTTAAATGCACATAATAACAAAGTAAAATTATAGAAAACTAGCTGACCCATACCCACTTCATTGAGCGATAAAGCATATGATACTCACAAATAACGTGGCTTTCTATTGGTAAGAAAATTTTCTAAATCAGTTCAGTAGATCCAGAGATTACCCCCTACAACTTCACAAATTTTACCTCTGTACAATATTAGTATAGAAGTATAGATTTAACACTTAGAACCCACTTGCAGACAACTTTAAACGTGCATTGTTTTTACGAACTTACTGTAGGCAGTAAACAAACTTACAAAATCCATTCTCTCTTTTTATAAGTGGAGGGTAATCTCTAGAACACAGCAGGTATTTGTAAAAACCTTTCACTATTTGACAGGTACATTATTTCAGATGGATAGGATATATATAATGCTACTAGCTTTCCGCCCGCAGCTTCGCCCGCGTGAACAACACGATTTTGACTATTTAGTTTCTTCCAATTCTGGCGGGAAATTGCAAATCATCCTTACATATCTTTCCATCCGCTTCTTTGCTCGGGTAGACCACAAGATTTGCCAAACTTTATTATTTACCTAAATATAAACGTAGCTTATATCCTTTTCCAAGGTCTAGTCTATTTTTGTACCAAATTTCGTCAAAATCCAAATGGACTTTCATCCCCTATTTTATCCCCACACAGTTTGAAATTTCAAAAACCCCATACCAAATATTTATTTATTTCTTATCAAGTGCCTAAACACAAAGTTTCAGCGTTTATCTTCAACAATGACAAACTCCCATACAATTTTTCATCCCTTATCACAACCCCTTTTTTACAACAAAATGTAGCTTATATCGTTTCCCAAGGTCTTATCTATGTTTGTACCAAATTTCATCAAAATAGGTTCCGAGGTTGGACTTCAAAGCGTGACTTCCATATAAACTTTCATCCCCTATTTCATCCACACAGGTAGAAATTTTAAAAAACCTGGAACTAATTTTTACTTCTTATCTAGTGCCTAAATTTAAAGTTTCATCGTTTTATCTTCAACAATGACAAACTCCCATACAAATTTTCATCCCTTATTTCAACCCCTTTTTTACAACAAAAAGTAGCTTATATCTTTTCCCGCGGTCTAGTCTATTTTTGTTCCAAATTTCATTGAAATCGGTTTCGGGGTTTAACTTGAAAGCGCGACTTTGTTTGAACTTCTAACCGAACTTTCATCATCCCCCACACAGGTCGAAATTTCAAAAACGCTAGAACAAATATTTATTTATTTCTTATCAAGTGCCTTAATATACACATCAAAATCGGTTGAGTGGATTAGGCGTGAAAGCGTAACAGACAGACAGACAGACGGACGGACAGACAGTTACTTTCACATTTAAAAATGTCTCCTATATTTTATAGCTATGTATATTTATTTTCTAGCTTTCCGCCCTAGTTACTCCTTATTACAACAGCTATCTGCCAGTGCAGAGTCCCGTCACAATCGGTCCAGCCCTTTCAGAGATTAGCCGAAACAAACTTTTGGTAAATGTACCATGTATACAACCAGACATAGTTAGGTTTTTTGATTGCGTGTCCAGCCAAAATAAACACGGTCTGGCTTTTGTTAATAATGGTAATAATGAAAAAGTTTAATTTTACATACATTTGAGACACTAATCCTCAATAATGTAGGGTGTCCGGCCTTTTTACCCAAATGTCTGGCCAAACTGGCTAGTCTGTCCGGCTATTAGGTTTGGCGATCTGGCAACCCTATGCATTTAGCAAAAAGCTGTTATTTTAATATTATATATGTATGATAAGGCTCCAAAAGTTTCTAGTCCAACCCATAGCATGTTTATTGATGAGTAATAACCGAAAATTAATCTTAAAATGCTTGAAAAAATGTGATTGGAAGTACTTACTGTAAGTGAATATACTTAAGTACTATTTTGTAAAAAATACATAAATACAGTCAGCGGCATAGAAACTGGCCCACACGTGAATTTTCAGATAATTTACTTAGTTTTTTACTTAAAAAAAAAAGTTTACTAGAAATGTGGGTCACACATTACTTGTATTCTTGTTAACCCCTCGTGTTAAGCTAATCGCTGATGTCAATTTGTGGTATGCGTTCCCAAGCGGTCGGTGCTGCATTTGGAAGCTGGTGAAGATTCCCAGGAGGGTGGAAGAGGGAGCCCTTAATCTGTTTTTTTAGCATGTCCCAGATATGCTCTATTGGGTTCAGGACCGGGCTATGAACTGGCTACTGCAATTTTTGAATAGCGACCTCATCAAGGTATTCTTCTGCGATATTTCCAACAACTAGGCATGCATTATCATGCAGGAGGAATTGATTGTGCCCAATGAACACAGAATATGGTAGAACATGTTCCAGAAGGACCTCCTCGATGTATCAATCTGCAGTTAACCGGTTGTCAACGATAATCAACTCCGTACGAGCTTCGGAGCTTATTCCTGTCTAAACCATTACGGAGCCTCCATGGAAACTTACAGTTAGTGTGGTGGTAATGAGTAAAAACCACTCTCCTCGTTTTTTCCACACTCGTTCGCGACCATCTGAAGCACGTAAAGCGATTCGACGCTGCTCGTGGGTCCAGATGACGTGCTCTCATGCGGACTGAAGTCGAGCTACTCGGTGCGGTGTCCGGGCTTTTAAATTAGCTTCCTCCATTTGTCTTGTCACCGTATGCTCACTAACATTTACGCATATTGTGATTTAAAGCTGATGGCGTATCTCAACAGCGGTAAGGTAACTGATTCTCAAAATTTTAGAGACAATCTTAGATCAAATAAAAAGCTACCATGGTCTTTGCGAACAAAGAAGTGAGGCCGGCTAAAACTACGCCTTGCCGTGTACAAACACAATTTTACACTATATAACAATACCGAAACTACGCCTTATCTTGTCAGTCCAGCTATCGAGCTATCGAAAGCTCGACTGACAAGAAAAGGCGTAGTTTTAGCCGGCTTCACTTCTTTGTTCGTAAAGTTCCATCTTAACTTTTTATTTGATCTGAGAGGACAATACAGCGGTCATTCAGGGCCGATGCGCATGCGCATATATGTCACCTCCACTGCCTGTGGGAGAAGTGACCCGCCTCCTGGTATCGTTTCAGAGCATATTGCATTGACGTACATCGAGAGCAATAGCCAGTTCACACTGTGTCAGCCCTTGGTCGATTAATGCAACCGTCTGTGCAACCTGGGCTGCTTTTAATGGCATTTTTATTGTTTTTTAAGCACGTTTAGGAATCGAATTAAAAGCACGGTATCACAATAATTAAAACAACCTAAAATCAAACATCCACAACACACAAATTTAAAGTTTCAAGTTAGTCGCTCAAATGGCCTTCTTCAGCAAGTTAAAAGTAAGCTCACGATGCACCTCAAATATAGTTAATTAGCCTCTCGAACGAGGGGTAAACATTTTTGACCTACCTTCATAAAAAACAATCATTAGAAACACTGAAAGCTCCTGATAAGGCGAGTAATCGCGAAATAAGTTCTTGGGCCACATTCCGTGCCGCTGAGTGTATAAGTAGCAATATCATTGATAGTGGAACTTTGACATTCAAATAGTGATATCCTATAAATAAAGTCCTTACCTGCAGGATTATTCACTAGTAAGTACTATAGGTAGGTTGTGTACACCACAGCCTATATGATTATGTATGTACTATATATTATGTTTTTAATAATAGATTGTAATAATTTGCTTTCAGGATTCTCTGGTATCATATCTGTGGTGACTTTTGGTGCTAGGGGAGACGGTCGAGACTGGATGCCAAATTGGGAACACAATGATCTAGGTTGGGCGTTTGCTTTGGGAGTTATAGGTGTGATCTTCCTATTTCCTGCTGGCATTCTATTCTTAGTAGAAGCAAGAGTTCAGAAGTATAAGAGGCTACATGAAATGCAGAGCCGAGAGCCTTCCTCTTATACTATGCATGAAAGGAAAATTGGGTACACAGGAGGACATACTGACATATAATATATAGTTATGCACCTGCTATAGAGCAGGGCCTCCTCACAGGTTGAGACAATTTTTTTTTAAGTTAGGTATAGACAATGAATATAAGATTTTTTTAAGTTAACTCCGTCCAATCAGATCTTTGATAGTAAATAATGAAACTACATAAGTATATTTTTAATTTTATTGGGTTTATATTATAAGGATTAAAAATATCAATAATTACCTCTGAATATTCCCGTCCAATCTTAGGCACTTTAAGGTAGGTTACTTGACTTTCGATTGTTGACTTTACATTATTAATCTAAAGTCTTCTATGTGCTCTGTTAATCCTTGGAAGTGAACTAGCCAGGGATGCACACACGACCAAGGTGGTTGTATAATTAACCGAACTTTGGGTTGTACATCAGACTGTCCCCATGATTCTTGATAGCGAGATTTGTATCAATATGCTTTTGAACTACATAGTGTACATATTATGTACTCTATTTTACAAGCTTATTTACTCCTTTGATGGACAAGATGAACAACTCGTGATTCTTACAGGGCCTTGCCTCGCATCGTAGGAAACACGTGCCGCCTACTGTGGCTATTTTATGGTCGAGCAGTTGGGTAGTCCTTAACTTCGTAAGTCAGTTGCCCGAAGACTATAGCACATAGAAGCCGGAGGTATTTTTGCGTCCTCTGATGCCTGGTGCGTCTACTGCGGATTAACAGGGACCATTTTGGTTCCCCCTTTGAAAGAGTTTTTGATAGGGTTTTTGCTAAGTGTTGTTAGAAAACTCAATTCATAGGGTTACACTTTTTAAAGGTAAGTCGCTTCAATAGGTAACCCCTTCAAAACCCTTTCATTTTGGTTACCTGTTTAAATTCTTACCGGGTTATACTATTAAGCGGTAAGCCGTTCCGAACGGGTTACCCCTTCAACCACTGTAACAGGGTAACACTTTCCGACCCCAAGTACTAATTTGATCTCTCAATAACTTGCATTAAGTTCAAAATAGCATACATTGCGCTAGCACGTGTCAAGTTGAAACTTGCTCTGAGCTAAATAGACACTAGCCCTTCGATAAATACGGGACTATGGTTATTAAGACGGTTTTTGAGCCCTTAAGCACTATAAAGATTTAACCCTGTTAACTTTAATGCTATTTAAAACTACTAACATCTGCCTTACATTGAGATCCACTTCTTAATTATTTATAACTTTGATTGCACTTACCTTTGCTCGTCTTCAGCACAGAATTGATCACGTTATATTAAAATACGATTTGAACACAGCGCGTTAAAGCCTTATGAATTAAGCTTTAAAGTAAAATAGTACATTTCCAGATGTTTGCAAGATTAATTTCTAGTCTCCCCACCCCAAAGTCTTAAGTAAATTAGAATAATAACCATACGGCTACCCTGAAAAACCCTGTCAAGATGATAACCCCTTCAATTGGATACCATAAAGGAAAGTGTAACCCGTTCCACTGGCTAACATATTGAAAGGGTTACCCTTTAATTGGTGTTACGAAAAAGTTACACGAAAGAAGATGTTACATCATCCATACGGTAACCAAATCAACGGGTTACTCTTTCAATTGAATTAACTCATAAAGGGGGTTGTACGGTCCCTGTGCGGATAGGGAGAAGGGTGGACAATTCTCACTCCCTCCGCTTCTCAAGTATAAAGAATATTTAAATGCGTGAGTAGATCATCCATTTGATTGATACATTGATGTCGTAATCGAAAACCACGGGGCTGGGCCAGCCTGATGTACATTAGGGTGTCCCAAGGCACAATGAAAAAATTTTTTTTCGCGAAATAAAATACGCATACCCTCTATTTTTATTCCGTTTGACCTCATTGACTCAAATAATAAATATTATTGCGATTGGACAATGATAACCCGTGCCGACTTGATGCCAAACTTTTGACATGAAAATTTGTACTGACTTACTATCGGAGGAATTAAGAATTTAATTTTTATTACTTAATTAAAACTCCTATACCCCCGAATAGTATATTATTTACTCATATACATTTAAAAAATATATTATTGTTCAAATTTTCTTTTTAACGTTTGTTTTTTACAGTCAGGACAAAAATGTTCTTGTACGCAATGTAATAAATTTTTTTTTTGTTTCTCCTCAACTGTGATTAATGCATGGAAATCTTGCATCAACATGACCCGTCAATGCATACAGTTTCCTCATGAGGACATAACAATAGATTTTGCATTGTGTCTACAATATGCCGCTTGACGGGTTAATGACTCTTTCGGCTACATCGTTTACTACCCTCAGTGCCGAAACTTTCTTTCTAGCTTCTTGAAACGAACTATTAGTTTTCATTTCCAGTTTTCTTGGGACTTTTTGATATCAGGGCTTCTGGTTACTTGACTTTTTTTTCTTCAAATACGCCTTTTAAGACCAATTCATACACGTGATGACGACAAGCAAAAATACGCATTTCTCTGTTCAGTTTTTTTTTCAAGAAGCGCATATTCACCGTTGAAACGACAGGTCGTTCAACGATGAATATGCGCTTCTTGAAGCAGTAGTATCACAACAAAGAATATGCACTTTATCTTCTAAATTCCAGTCTAAATTTGTCTAGTGTTCCAAACTGCCTGCGCTTGTTCACTTCCTGTAGATCCTTCTAATCTTGGCACAGCAATAAGTTGTTCTTTGTTTTCATAAGAAATAACTATAGGAAGACGTTCTTCTTTTGATTTCCGAGCATTTAATGCAGGCAAAAGCTTGCCGCCCAATGAAAAGTCACAACTTCCAGTATCATTCATTCTCACCTCACCTCATTTGGAAATCAATTTATATGGTTTCAGCGCGCGTATAGTATAAGATAATGTCGAAGGAGTCGGCTCAGACAAATATTTAGCTCGTCGTTTTTCTTCTTCAATAGTTCTGAGGCGCGCTCTTTCCTCTCTATCAGTCAATTTTTTATCCACTTCTGCTAAGTGACTAGGTCGGCCTGGCTCTCTTTGACGCTGTAAAAAGATTCTATCCTAATTTATTTTTATTAATTGCATCGGCTCGTGCAATATGAAACAAATTATATAAATTTATGACAAAGTCTTGACGGCGCTGCCTAAATATGTCTTGTATCTTTTGTGCATTTTTTTTGCAAGTCCCTCCAAACTTGATGTATAGGTAAGTTTACAAGTTTCTTCACGCAATTAGGCAAAGATTTTGTAGGAATACGCGCCTTTTCCCAGTAGATAATACACTGGCACATAGTAAGATTCGCGCTTTCATTGACGGTTAAATTCACTTCATGGATATTGTAAAATAAAACTGCTAGAACTTGTCCATTAGACGGAAGTTTTGAACCTGTTATTTGATGCTTTACGTAACCTATTTAAAAATATAGCCATTTTAGAACTGCGTAATTCCACTGACATATTGACTGATAGAACACAATGCGTGTTCTATAACCAAATAACAAGTAATCACAAGCACATCGACACGTTAGGTCGCGTCAGCCTTAGAGAGAAAGTACTGACATGTATCAATGTAAGTCGGCACGGGTTACCGTGGTCCTACCTGCTTAAAATTTTATTTATAATTGTTTTGACTTAAAAGTAATAAATTTAGAGGGTATGCGTAAAAAAAAAACGACTTTTATATTTTTGGGACACCCTAATGTACATGGTCAAAGCGCTCGCTATTAGTTACCTATTTTATCGTACTGTGCTTCTTTACATGGTAAGGAATTTAAACTATGTAAATTTGTAGGTACTGTGTTTCTGCACATTAAAGCCATTTCGGCTGCTTGAAAACCCAGGAGTATACTTTTTGATTCATTAAAACCGAAGAGCATACCATGAATAAAGCCACTAGCAAAACAGTCACCTGCTCCTGACACATTTTCTATGTTACTAATATGTGCAGTTGGATAGAATCTTGCTGTTATTTCAGTATCTATATTTTTGATAGTGATCACTCCTTTAGATCCCAATGTCACAATTATAAATTTTACAACACGTGACACAATTGAAGATAGTTCTACAATTTCAGTGAATTCACAGTAAGTTTTGTTATTCGTTCTTTGGTTCGATTCAAAGGATTGCGCCATTGCTCGTAATTCAGACAAATTTGGTGAAGCATAAGATATTGTATACTTATTGTGAATAATTTTCGACGCTTTTCTTCTATCCGTCGGCTCGAAGAATACTGAAACAGAAAAATGGTCTGGAAAGTAGGTACAGCTTGTTCGAAAAAAGTAAGCCGATCGGAAGTTAGCCGTTCCGAACTACCGCGGTGATAAAATGAAATTAGTAAACAAAATCATTAGAAATGTGAAACATATACGACTCCAATTATCTTTACACCAACTCTTTCTATTAAAATTTACCACTTCTAAACCACTTGCAGACATCTCCCGATCAGCTTACCTACTTGTTTCGAACAAACTGTAAGCCTGAAGCCAGTTAAATGCAAGGGTTGTGTGTTTTAATGAACGTCGTCTCGTATATTGTAGGTACTAGGTACTGTACAATCACGCGTTTCATTTCTTTACACAAATTACCTACCAGTCACACGTTTTCATTACAAAACAACAACGACTCTAATTATCTTTACACCGACTCTTTCTATTAAAATTTACCACTTCTAAACCACTTGCAGATAACTTCCGATCGGCTTACTTATTTCGAACAAATTGTACGTGATTATACCAGGCAACACCTACCACAAGCCGCGTTAAGGAATTTCGTCTTAAAAAGTTCAATGGTTTATGTGTTTAACTCATCAATGTAGGTATTAGGTGTATTTATAGATTGAGGAGCCTTGTTTGATATTTAAACATTCATGCTAACTCTTTTATGAATTAAGAACATTTTTTTTGGCGCAATCTTGGAATTTGTAGCAAAAGCTTTCAAGAGTTACAGGATGTCAAAGGTGGCTCCTAAGTCCAAACATGTGAATTGAAAAGTTATTGGTTTTCATATTATTTTTAGACTATGCGTGGCCAGTGTGAAATCCTTATTATAGTTTGTCCAGATAACATCAAACATATCGAAGCGAACAGACTGTTCATAATTATCTGAGCAATTAGGTAAATTAAACTTTAACCCAACGGGATAAAATACATGTCCGAAGGACAGCTGTCGGATAGGGTCTTCATTCTAAAGTATCCTTTTTGTCGTTGAGATAAAGTTTAATTTCCTAAATTGCTCAGAACATTCTGACCGGTTTGTATACGCAGATATATTTGTTGCCGACTTTAATATTTTACATTAATAAAATCACAAATATATACAAAAGAACTATCGATATTGTAAGCTATAGAAGCGCTGACTAGCCCGAATGAAGCTAGCTGCCCGGAAAGACTGAAGATTTACTGTTTACTATAACTCTTTGGTTGATCGTAATCATTGATATTTTTTTGTCAACAACCTAACAAGTATGTCGTATTTTATTGTTTACTTAATTGTAACATTTCCAAACTTTAAAATTTTAAGTACCTCTCTACCTTGTCTCCTAAAGAGTGCTGTGCACTTCTATATTATGACAAACTCACCATGTCCAAATTTAAGCCTAGTTTAAATAAGAATGTTTGTAAAAATGAATAAATCGTTGAAGTGCCTTAATAAATAAGTATTTTATAAACAATTTATCCCAATTTTTTACCGACTTCAATAAAAAAAGAGCCATAATTTCATTAAAATGTATCATCAATATTAAACAAATAGTACCTATGAAATATGCTATTACATGATATTAGTATTTAAGTGTCGCAGCCGTATCGTATAATCCGCCGTATTACATTACGGCTAGCCGTTTTCTATAACAGGGCCTTTTTGTAATGTGGCGGTTCAACGATTAGCCGGATTGAATGCGGCTGAATGAAAATCCCCCGGAATGTTTTCGACGCCATACGTTCTTCAACACGGCTAGCCGTAATGCAAAGAGTATAATATTATTATTGTAATAGGTACAGCGAGTTATTAGTCGCCGCTTTGGCAGTTTTGAGTTCCCGTTTCTTACACTCGTAGCGCTGCCTGACAACAACAATGGCGTCGGATACTACATTGACCATTTCGGTCAGTGTTTATGTCGAAGTTTTCTATTTGTTTTTTTTTTAATTCGATTGGTTCTGGCAATGCTAGTGGCTGGGTGTGGGCACAATTCTAACCTAACCGATATCTGTATTTAGAATATTGCGGCGAACTTTAAATTTTGTAATATGACGGCTAATCGGCTCCAACTTCTGAGTACTTAAAATAAATTCGCTTCTTAAATGGAAATTCGCAAGGAACGTGACCACATTTCATTTTGTAAGTATGGTCACCCTACAATCTAAATAGAAGTACGATGCGGCTAAACGTGGGCCGCCTTATTGAAGAACGTATCGCAATGACAATCCGGCTTATCGTTGAACCGCCGCATTACAAAACGGCCCTGTTTTAGTTCGGCTAGCCGTAATGTAATACAGCAGATTATACGATAAGGCTGCGACATATTATGTACTATGTCAGTCTGGTGCTCTAAATAGATGTTCAAAATTTCATCACTACAAAGTATAAAACAAAGTCGCTTTCTCTGTCGCTATGTCCCTTTGTATGCTTAAATCTTTGAAACTACGCAACGGATTTTGATGCGGTTTTTTTTAATAGATAGAGTGATTCAAGAGGAAGGTTTATATGTATAATACATACATATTTTAGTATAGAAAAGCCAATAAACCACGCGGGCGAAGCCGTGGGCGGAAAGCTAAGTGTATATAGGTAAGTATATATGCTGCACATACGTATACGTACGTATGTATAGACGTACACACGGCTACAGGTCAACCTATACAAATCCAGTTTAAGCTGATCTCTCTTTGTATAGTCTGATTAAAAAGGGCCATTTAAAAAGAGGCTAGCGTAAACTGGTTTTGTATAGCTTGATGTGTAGCCGTGCGTACGTATTTTTCAGAAACTAGTACACACGACTACACATCAAGCTATACATATCCAGTTTAGACCGACGTCACATTTTAAAAGTTTTACAATTCAATGCCAGCTTATACTAGTTTTGTTTAGCTTGATGTGTAGCCGTGCGTACCTAGGTAATTCAATTGCAATATTTTTTGATAAAGTTACATGTTTATTTTTATCCAAATAAGTGTCTTTTTAACTTAGGGAACTCTCCAGCTGTGCGACATTAGCAAAAGCGCGTGGTCGTCCGTTGGACCAATTTTTTCATTGGGATAATTTTAAACTAGTCCCAAACTATATAAGCAAAGCTTCTACTGTGGGTACTAGACAATGAATATAATACTTATAGTATAGGTAAACACCCAGACAAACACAAACACTTATTATGTTAATTATCTCATAAATATTTGTGTCCTGCTATGGGAATCGAACCCACGACCAACAGCAGTCCGACACATAAACCACTAGATCATAGACGTCGTGAAAAATTATTAGAAGTGGCCTCGATGCTTCATGCGTCAATGGATGATGGAGTTATATTAAATACATACCTACCTACCCAAAAAAGAGGAAATGAAATTATACTTATAAATGACTAGCTTTCCGCCTACAGCTTCGCCCGCGTGGACATCACGATTTTGACTGTTTATTTTTTTCCAATTCTAGGAAATTGCAAATCATATTACGTATCTTTCCGTCCGCTTCTTTGCTCGGGTAGACCATAAAATTTGCCCAACCTTATGATTTACCGAAATATAAACGCAGCTTATATCCTTTCCCAAGGTCTAGTTTATTTTTGTACCAAATTTTGGCAATCCAAACGGACTCATCCCCTATTTCATCCCCACACAGTTTTGAAATTTCAAAAACCCCACATCAAATATCTATTTATTGGAACGAAGTTCCATAACGCGCGTTGCGAATGGGGGCTACTAGACGGAAAAAATTAAGACGAAAAGTTGTAACGACACTTTTTGCTATTGTTTCTCTGTCTGTCTCTCTTCTCTCTCTCTCTTATAGAAAGCAAGCCAGATATATTTATATATATATATATATATATATATATATATATATATATATATATATATAATATATCGAAGTCGGAGTCGGTTGCGTGGTTTAGGCGTGAAAGCGTAACAGACGGACAGACAGACAGAGTTACTTTATAATAGTAGGGATTGATGATCCAAAAAAAAAAAATAGTCGCCCAAGGCTGAACACATTACACACACTAGGCATCTGCTACAATACTTTTTAAGGCTGTCCGCCTTAAAAAGTATTGTAGCAGATGCCTAGTGTGGTGCAGTGCAGGTAAATTGTCAATTTTGGTAGATTCCTCATAATACACTACTAGGTATCTGTGACATTAAGCAAATGTAGACAAAAGTTTAGTATGACAGTAGAGTTAATGTCGCAATTCGTACTGCAAGGAACTTGGATCTTTGAGAAACTAAAAAGAAAATTGGCGCCTTATGCGACACGCAACACGACCCGCCCGCCATAAATTTTAAAGTTCATAAACAGTAAGATGCTAGTATTGTCAGCAGGGTAGGATTCAGACCCTCAAAAGAATTCTAAATGGAAACCAAAACTATACTATTTGTTCAAAAATTATACCACGTTTGACGTTTCATGTTTTTATTTATATCTAAGGTAGTGTAATGTATCCAAATAATGGCACTTTAAGGATTACCATCCACTTATGGGAAACGTTCAGCCTCAGGCACCAAATAGATTTTTTTTTCTTTCTTCAAAATTGAATTTCGCGCCCAACTTCGACGCTTTAGCTTTAAGGTTTAATGTTCAGCCTTGGGCGCTAAATTCACAGTTTTTTTGATTTTTCGCAAATGGTTCGGCTATATGACATTCTAGGTACATGACAGTAGAAATTGTGACACTCAACAATAAAATATTCACAAGAGTGCTTAATCTTTTGCTTATAAATAATGTAATATACCCTCGTGCGGCCCAATGTTCCCTATAATTCACATATTGCACCTAGTAACAAACGCCCGACTTCAAAATTATGTTCTTCGTTAATTACCGCCCATGCGCCCTTAAAATTTACAATTTAAGTTTTCGGCCGACAACTTTAAATTTCCCACCGTAGCGCCATTTTGTTTCTTTTCTTGTGATTGGTTTGAATTTTCGACTCATTTATGGCGACCAGTACTGTATTATTAGACAGAAGAAATATCCAGTTGGAGCCGTTTAAACAGGGGCCGGACACTTCTATACTTGATATTTATTGTGTAGGCAGTAGCGCTATCTCTCGATATATCCCATAAAATAAAAATAAGTTCTATTGCGTTGTGCCTCATAATACCATAGATGGAGCTTATGCCAAGAACTGGTACATACTAGTGTTACTGTTTTATCCACATTATGTGGAATATAGTGGTTGTTAAGTTTGGATGTTTTCTCTCAACTTCAGTCACTGTTTCGTGATATTTTGTGCGTTACTATTCAGAAATTGTGTTAATTTGTAGGTTTTCGATGTGAAATACACAAAGGCAAAGTAAATATATTGATTTACAGTTGGTGCAAAAGTGTTAATCGAATTCTGTGCGGTAAAATGAGGACTATTAATACAATGGACGTACATTGTAATGGCGTAAATTTATTATGAAAAGCAAATATTATAAAACACCAAAATAAAGAAATTTCTGAAAAACTTGTTTTTTTTTATGCACTATGACTACATACATGCATATATGAAGTATATGAACCTAGTATAGGTTAATATATATTATTATACGTAGATACGTACATATATCTATATATATCTCTCTCTATATAAAACAATCAGTACATGGGAAACGTCAAAAGATGGCCTTAGTGTTCAACAAATGTCATTTGTGGTGAGTGGTGACACGAAAATTGCTGAGAGGGCTCTCTTTCCTAGTATATTATTCTACTCTTTGCGTTTAAACTTTGAAAATGGCCAACGCGCGCGGAAGATGTAAAGTTAATCGGAAATAATCATGGTATTTTATTATTATAAACTTTTAAATTTTTTTTTCTTAAGGTAAAATTAATGTTCTTTTTAATGTTTTTTAAATTTTATGAATAATGTTTATGGTTGTGATATTATATGGAATCAAATATTTTTTTTTTTGTTTTGTAATTCAGAGTGGGCGTTTGTGGATGATTCTATTTGTGTCATGAAGGTAGCTGACATTAGGCCGTTAGTACACAGTGTTGCACGATGACGACATTATGGACACCTCTACCAGTCTGGGAGACTGTATACCCAGTGATGATGTCATCGGTGGCGTAGAGTACACTATTCCCGGTAGTGATGATCCCGACTCCGAAACCACTGAGTCGGAACAAGAAATACAATCTCATTTTTAAAACACTAAATTTGGCTTTGGTGAGAAGGCGGTAACATTGGCTTATACATTAGTATCCTCGTTTTATAATTTTGATTGATACTTCACATCAGAAAAGTTGGCTATTGAGCTTACAAATAAGGCATTGGATGCACTGGAACTCTTATGAAAAACCGAATAACTGGTCTGGTTCAGTCGCTGTTAAAGAGTGCTCAAAGCAAGAGGTAGACGAAGTTCTCATGTAGTTGTCAAAGGAGATAATGAATTAGGAAACATTTTAATTTCGCGCCCAAGGCTGACGGTTTAGCCTTAATAATTTCAGAAAATACCTCTGATTTGTTTTTTGGAATATAATTATTAAAATAACAAAAGTTGATTTATAAAACTATAGTATCAGTACCAGCTCTTTGTCCCTTGTAGATGACAAATATTAAACGTCTGTTTATGCGACTAATGCCCATTGTCCTTTAAAATGAACCGAATGTATTCTACTTCTGATAACGTAATCATAATCTTTGTCACCTTATTATTACCCTAAAAAAATATTAAGAGCATCAGAAATTATCATTAATACTACTATGACATATATATTTCTCTTTAATTATGTTGCATTAGTTAATAATTATTGTACAACTCAGAATCACATACTTTGAATTATTATAAATTATTATATAAAATACTTTCACTTGCGTAAATGTATAAGCACTAAAATAATTTTATTATAAGAGCATAATATAAAATGTTATCTTTGCTACGCCTGAAAAAGGCACTAAGTCTTGTACTGTTTAAAATGTAACACCTTTATATACACTTAGTTTGCAAATAAATGTTTTGATTTGATTTGATTTGAAATGTCTAGCTATCGATAAACGTAGCGTTTATGTCGAGCGGTAATGCTCATAAAACTTATGTTCTTTATAATGAACTTGGGAGGTACTTAAGTGGTCACAAAAATATACTTGGGCCGCACGAGGATACTCAGATCAAATAAAAAATTAAGATGGAACTTTGCGAACAAAGAAGTGAGGCCGGCTATAAAACTACACCTTGCAGTGTACAAACACAATTTTACACTTTAAAACAATACCGAAACTACGCCTTATCTTGTCAGTCGAGCTGTCGGTAGCTCGAATGACAAGATAAGGCGTAGTTTAGGTATACGTGTGTGCCTGTATAAAGGACAGAATTGAAATGTTTAGATATTCTCTTTTCGTGTGTCATAGCTTTAATTTTAATGTGTTCATTGGGTGTCTTTCAAATTATTTAGATGTCCCTATCCTGTTTCAGCCGTCAATAAACTACTCAAGTTTCTAGATACGTACCGCATTCGCAGCCGCTGTCAACACGCGTAGCCACCATATTATGTTTTTAACATTCTAGATTATTACTACAGTTTGTTTGAAATAAGAATAACTAAGTCTATCTCAAGTTATCCGCAATTGGTTTAGCAGTGGTAAATTTTAACAGAAAGGGTCGGTGTCGACAATTAGGGTCACATAATATATGTTTCATATTTATCATTCTTTTTTAATAATATTAATAAGCAATTTTCCCTGTGCGGCAGTTCGGAACGACTAACTTCAGACAAACACAGCTATTTCAAAAAACTGTAATTATTAAATTAGAATAGTTGAATTTTTATAATAAAGAATTATTATGAAAAATTCTGTTGATTATGTTCATACATTTATCACATTGTGACACTAATATACCATGTACGTATCCACGATACGATAATACGATCGATTCATTTCGATACCGGTTCTGTTGTAATAATCGGAGTCCAACATGGGTCATTAATGTTTGTATCAATTAAAAATATCGAACTATGTGCTGTAAATTGTATGGGGTCGCGCGTCCCTAGTTTTGTCTTGCAGATCTTTTCTTTGACAGTTGACACTGTTGACAGTGTTGGTTGACACACAGACTAACCTGCGCAGAATAAACGTATTGTACTTTTTGAATCGTTTTTGTTGATCAGTCCAGTCAGCAGCATGAGCAGTACTCTACTAAGTAGTCTGTGACATTTTAATTATTTGGGCGTTGATCACTTGATTCCTTGATTCAGTTGACTTCTCAGTGAGGGAATTTTGTTTCGAATTGAATTGGAATTTATTTGTTTTTAAGCGTAGTTATTTGTGTATCTTAGATTCATCAAATTAAATTTATTAATCTAACAAGTTTCAACTACAAGTAAATATGTAAGTAAACACAAAACTTTGTACCTTATAAAACGTCTTGATAATAGTTTGTATTTTCTCATTATTTACATGTCGGCTTAATCAATTTTAGGTCAGACAACAGGCACCTATAATAACACAACTATTTTAGTAATTACAAATTTTACATACATACACTGTCTCGCCCTGGAGGTGTCAAAATTCATAGGTTTAATAGGTATCAAACGTTGAGGTACAATCTTCCAATTTTGTATGGGTCAACTATTTACCTTTTATATAAATTAGTACAATAATCATCTGCCTTTGTTCCTTTGTTATTACAGACAGATAGTTGTTGGCCAACACTCGAGCTTGACAACACTGTTATTTGTCCATACTTTGTTGTCTCCAATATCAATAAAAAATTCTTACTGTAAAATTAATCATAACTTTAACTATTATAATAACTAATTATTTATTATGTTTTTCCCAGTCAACCATCAAAAAACATGGGTTTTAAAATGTACCAAAAAGCATCTTTGTAGTAGGATGAAAATGATCCTCTTGGCTAACTATATGATAACTATTATTTACATTAAAACTTGCATTAACAGCTTTATTGTGAAAACAGATCTATAATGTGTAGTTATGTGACAATTATGATGTCTAATCTTGAATTTTTTTACTCACACATTCAAAACAACATGGAAAAATTAAAAAACAATAGTTTAAAATTATTGCTAAATATAATTCCAATTTGAGGTTTATTCCTACCTTAACATCAAATTTATTCATCCAAAAATATCATTTAGGTCTTTGAGTACAGGTACTTAAAAAAGATATTTGAATATTTTATTAGTTCCCACACTTAAGATTGCGTGTGAACATTTTGGCATTGTGTTTCTGGGTGAATGTTATGCTGTGTATAACACACACTGACTACATTGAATGTGTATTGCGAAACTCTGTGGAGGTAGTTGTGTTAGCTATTCATCTTGGTGCTTGACCTTGCATTTGGTGTGAAGTGTCATAGACTTATTAAGCTCTTACAAATTGCTCTGACATTGGACTCCACTAATTAATATGTCCATGTCAGCAAAGTATGATTGCAGAAATATTGAATGAGTTTAATAGTTATTGTTTGACTTATTTATGTGTTTAAAGAAAAACATTGCCCCTCACTAGGATTTTCTCTTTTAATGTGCTTTCACAAACATCCCACATTTCCCATGCCCAAACACCCAGATATTGAATTACCATCTGTAGACCCTTATAAATATTTGTTCCAAGTGGGGATCACCATGCTAATTCCTTCCTATAAGTGCCTTTAGCTTCAGTGCTGGTTGATTGCTGTTGTTGAATGATTGAATATTATATTTTCTAATATTTTGCTAGACCAGTTAAACTTATACTGTGTGAATTTATCTGAACAAATAAGAGAACCAGTGTTAAGGCTACATATATAACTGAAGTAAATATATAATATATAGTAATTATATAAAAAATGTATACCTTTTCTTAATTCACTGATGCCCATACTGGTCTAATGAGACCAAATTAATAGATTTTCCATTGTGTCTAAAAGATGGAATCATGAATCCTAGTAGTCAAACCCTCTGACCTAGCATGTGGTATGTTACACAAGGTTTCCACACTAGTATGTCTGACCAAACCCCCCCATCTTAAAACATACAACTTAAAATAAAATAAAATAAAATAAAATTCACAACTTTATATAAGATAAAATTACATACCTAAAAAAAGATAAAATTACATACCTAAAAAGGAAAGAAAAATAAGATTATGTACCTATACTATACCTACCTAGCTTATGAACTTCAGTAATATTAATGATAATTATTGATGCAAGTGGCAAGTTTGTATGTACAGTCGTCAGCACATCAGGTTAGGGGCTGTCCATTAATCACGTGAGGCTCGAAAGGGGGGGGGGGAAGGGGTCCATAAAAAATCACGAAATATCACGAGGGGGTGGTTGTAGTAATATATCACGTGTATTTTTTTTTCGGCAAACGCGCCGCAAATTTAAAAAAAAAATAAGGTTTTTGTATGTACAATAAAATACTCGTGATATATAGGGGGTGGGGGGTGGGGGCAATCTTAAACCTGACCATGTATCACCAAGGGGGAGGGGTTAAAAATGCCAAAAAAAAACATCACGTGATTAATGGACGGCCCCTTAACACAAAATGACAAATTTTTTCAGTTGAAAAACAACATACCTAAAAAAAGATAAAATTACATACCTAAAAAGGAAAGAAAAATAAGATTATGTACCTATACTATACCTACCTAGCTTATGAACTTCAGTAATATTAATGATAATTATTGATGCAAGTGGCAAGTTTGTATGTACAGTCGTCAGCACATCAGGTTAGGGGCTGTCCATTAATCACGTGAGGCTCGAAAGGGGGGGGGGGAAGGGGTCCATAAAAAATCACGAAATATCACGAGGGGGTGGTTGTAGTAATATATCACGTGTATTTTTTTTTCGGCAAACGCGCCGCAAATTTAAAAAAAAAATAAGATTTTTGTATGTACAATAAAATACTCGTGATATATAGGGGGTGGGGGTGGGGGCAATCTTAAACCTGACCATGTATCACCAAGGGGGAGGGGTTAAAAATGCCAAAAAAAAACATCACGTGATTAATGGACGGCCCCTTAACACAAAATGACAAATTTTTTCAGTTGTTTTTGTACTTAATCATCAACATGTTAAGCTTTAAAATCATTTCTATAAATTTGATAGTTTTGTATAACCTGATGTACTGGCGACCGCCTGTACCTATGAAAGCATCGGCTCCATGACCGACTAAAATGGCGAGACTGCAAAACCACTAAAAGGAGTCAAATTGTCTTTCAGAATATGTACACACGGCTACAGGTCAACCTATACAAATCCAGTTTAAGCTGATCTCGTATTATATATATACGTTTTCTATACAATAAGCGGGCAGCGTAAACTGGTTTTGTATAGCTTGACGTGTAGCCGTGCGTACATTATTTTTAAAGACATCTTTCTTATATATAAAAATAAATCGCCGTTCGTTAGTCTCGCCTAAACACAAAAACGGCTTGACCGATTAGAATCACTCTCTCTATGTTTTGTTTGTCGTAATACAGGGGTGGTTTAAGATGAAAAATAATAGGGACAATCTTGAAAGAACACTTAAAAGGGAATAAATTATATTTGTATAGAAAATCGTCTACATCACCTGCGATAAAAAAGTCATTTTTCTACATTTTATTATTAAAAGATTAAATGGCGTTCGTGGCAGAAAGTGTTTAAATTATACTTTTTGGTGAATTTAGGGGCAGTTTAGTTTTAAACCCTCCTCTTTTTATTCTACATAATTATATATACCAGGGTGTAACCCAATCTAAGGCAGAACGAAGTTTGCCGGGTCAACTAGTACCTAATATTTTTTTAAGGTATTTTAAGGAAGTTAGTATAAAGTTCGATTATTTCAAACATAGTCTATACTTTGATAAAGAGTATTTTATTAGGATAGTGGTAAATGTATATATTGAAAAACTTGTTACAGAGACAATGAAGAATAGGAGCTTGGCCGGCAATTGTGGCATTGGTGTGTTTGTCATTGCCCTTGTAACGGTGGCATTAGCATTCGGCACGCCTAGTTGGTTGGTCAGCGACTCAAGAATAAGAGGCGCCAAATTAGATAGGTAATTATGATTAATACTGTAAGTTCGCGTGTCTGTAGGTACCAACATCTTAGTTTTCTATATACAAATATGAACATAAAGGGGAAGTAAGTACCACTCACACACTGTCTGTTTCATCACGGAATCTGTCTCAGTAATTGGTTTGCCAGATTATCTGGCGCGACGCCAGCAAATCCAGGACAAAAAGAAAGTTCTTAAGGATTTATTTTATCGCCGCATTATTAAAACTATAAAAGCCGCAAAAAAATGAATAATGTCTTATTTTTTTTGTAATTTTTCTGCGGCTTCTAAATGTTTTGCCCATCGGGTCCGCCAAGCATTTTAATAAAACCTTGGCAGTGACTAAAATGTAGTCTTACCTGGAGTTAACCGTTCTGATGTAATGTTATGGTTTTGAAAATTCCGTGACAACTTTTCTAAATTCCGGATTCCGGGACAATTCCGGTGGGTCCCGGCCACCTGGCAACCTTACTCAGAAACTATAAGGCCTAGAAACTTGGAATTTGACAGTATCATACCTACGACACAGAATAATTAAACGAGAAAACAATATTCTGTTAGAAACGGGTAAAATATAAACGAAGTTATTCCAGAGAAAATCATTATGGAGAAAAATAATGAATAGTACCTAATTCTCGAGAATACAAATATTTGGTGAAATCGAGTACTAATTAATAGATTAACGGCAAAAATGCGGGACCCCTATTAATCTGGGATTCCAATCGTTGTAAAAATCTCACTATTATTTAGATATGAGAGATAACTCTACGGGGTTTCGGAGTCAAAAACCTATTGCTGAGTAGTTATAAAAAAGTTTTAACGTAACCGATCCGAGTTAGTATTCTATTTTTCGAACTTTAACAATTCAGAGAGTTAAGTCAATCTTGAATTTTATGTACCTAATTGAAAAATATCCTTTGGGCTCTGAAATCAAATAGTCCATGTGTTTACATTCTTGGTTTATAAGTTTGTACTGCCTGTGTTAACTTTGCTTATATTTTGCTATTTTGTTTTATAATTCAGGCATCTTAAAATTAATAGTACGAGAGCCCACGACCAAAATTTTTGTCTCATAGCAATACGGCCAAAACCGCATCAAATCGATAGATACGATTATCCTGAACTCGAAAATACCAATATCAGACATTTTCCGCGTAGCGTTTGATCTGACCGAATTTTCACAATTGTCAAAGAATTTTACCGAACTGCATCATAGCAATATGTCTGATTTGCAGACTGTAGTTGAATGATAGTTCTGAGATACCGGAAACATATTTTTCAGACGTTAGTGGTGTAGCGCAAACCCGTAAAATCACTTAAAAAAATTAAAAATGAGACAAAAAAAATGTCTCATAGCAATACGTCTGAAAATCTTTTTTATTAGTAAATTTTGGTTATTTGATGCGAACAAAACAATTTTCAGACGGAAATGTGAACGCATTAAATTTCGAGACCGTTTTGAAAATGTTAACAAATTTTACCGATCGGTATCATAGCAATATGTCTGAAAATTGTTGGACATGATAAAATAAGTTGTCCACATGTGCAAAAAATTTATATCAGACAAATTAAGTGTAGCACCTTCTCTATCAGACAACTTTTCGATACTCAGATATCATTTAAAAATCGTATTGAGGCATCTTGAATTTTCTGTTACAAACCAATGAATACGTTGCGACCCTGAATTTATTAGATGATAATTAACAAAGAATTTACCCGAAACCGTAACATTGAAGTTGAAGGACTGATAAATCGCACAAAAGGAAACTGGGATGAAGTATTTTTTTGGGAGTATATGCTACACTTAAAGTGTCTGAAAACAGGTTTTTGGTAATCATGGCAGCAATACGAAAAGTTGAAAAAAAAATTTATCCGTATTGCTATGATACAGGTCGGCTAAATTTGTTGACATTTTCAAAAATGCGCTCAGGCTATATGCTACGCGCAAAATGTCTGAAAACAAACTTTTTCGTAATACAATTATAAAATCTATGTACATTTTCACTATCAGACGTATTGCTATAATACCGACTGTCTTTTTTTTATGACACAGCAGAAATGGCCTCCCACGCAGTTGCTACACTTTCGACCGTTACTACACACCTAGTCGGGTTCAGAATCATACAATCTAACGATTTTATAGGGTTTTTGCCGTATTGCTATGAGACATGGTTTTGGTCGTGGGCTCTCGTACTATAAGAAGTTTATATGAAATGCGAGTGAAAGTGTTGTAACATATTGTTTTATCCATAATATGATGTCTCTTGTTACCCACCTTACACCTAACAAAATAACTAGAATAATAGACCGTGTTATGAAGGTCCTGTTTAAATATCAGTGCCATAGCCTTATGTGCCTATGTTACATGTTAAATAGTTTTTGCATTAACAGGAGCCATAATTTAAATAAATAAATAGGACATATTAAAATGTCGTGTAACTATAAATTGTTATCATTCTAGACTTGGGTTATGGAGTCACTGCTTCAGATCGCTGCCAGATCCTCTCGATCAGTATCAGCGGCGATTCTTTGTTGGATGTCGCTGGGTCTACGACCCCTTCACGACAGGATACGATAAGATACGTGGATATTTACTACCTGGTTAGTTATTTTATTTATGGACGAGGCTGAATGTAAGCAATGTAATTCTTGATATCCGTACGACACACAGTGACCCGAAAATAGAGTACCAAGTGTGTTTATCTTTTGATTTATTTATTAAGTATTGATCAGTTCATGAAGCGGTGGTGTGCCAGTGGTAATGGCCGCGACTAACGTATAGTACGTCGTACGTTCGAACCCAGACAGGCGCTTTATTGTGTGTAAAGTATTTTTTCACCACTGCTCCCAAAAACGTTATAGGAAAACTTCGTGAGGAAACCAGCATGTCCTAGACGCAAAAATTCGAAGACATGTGACATCTACCAACCCTCACTAGCCCGCTTGGTGGGTAACGGCCCACTCCCTCTCGCGGAGAGGAGGCCTGTGTCCCAGCAGTGGGAACATTTATATGATTATGATGTTCAGGTCAGCATCTCAGTAGCAGCTAGGAATTTGGATTTGTGACCGGCTAGTGGCAATAGGCTGGCCCCTTATTACATGGGACCTTAACGTATCGGCGAAGTGTAGGTGTACATTTAAGAACACCTCTGCCTAACCCTTCGGGGAATACAGGTGTGATAATATTTCATGTCTTGTATTATATTGTTCAGGATGACGATTGCATTATGCATTGACGATTTCATAAAAATTGTGCATCTTCGGGATATCATGTCTCAATGACTTTACACGCTATTTAATCTCTTATCCCCTTTTTTAGTGTATGATATAATAATGTAGATGATCACTTCCTTATGTTAAACTCAAATTAGCCAGCCACCTTACCATTAGATTACCATCACATTTATATTGCATAAACCTTATAAACTTTAGAATCATCATCATCAGCCTATACTAGTCCAGTAGTAGCTTTTCGCATGCAGCTTCTGCCAGCAACCTTTTGCAAACCATCACTATTATTAGTTACTAATATAGGCTAAGTTCATACTAACACATTATATGGATCCCTTGGTCTAAAATAAAACTAATTTGAAGCACACTACGTTTGCCGATTCGCGATCTCCACTCGAGAACACGTCTACCCCAACGGTTGTCGGTTCTTCTACAGATATGGCCAGCCCATTGCCACTTCAGCTTGCTTATCCGGTGCGCTATGTCGATAACTTTGGTTCTCTGTCGGATAATCTCGTTGTGGATTCTGTCCTTGAGAGAGACTCCGAGCATAGCAGTAGCACGCTCCATAGCTTTAGAAGAATAGGCATATTAATACTTATTTAACAAGTTTTATTTTGCAGGTTTCATGATAGCAACACAGTTTTTTTTTACATTGTGTTTGCTAGGAGTTTTGATCAGTACTGTACTAGTGTTGATGTTCTTCCTTTGTTGCGGTCCTGATCAACATAGATATGTGACATTGATCAAAAGTATTGGATATATTATGATTGGATCAGGTAAGATAATATAACAGTTTCTTCATTTATAATAAAATACAGATGAGACCGTCATATCGTAGTATCTTCATATCTAGGACCTACTTGTATGCAAAAGTAACTTTTGGTCAATAAGTAGTTGCTGCTGCTTCACAGTGTGCCAGTATCAAGTTAATTGCCTGACTTTTGTAAAGATATTAAATAAATATAATTTATATCACTCATTCACGAGCTTTCATGAGCTCGTCTCTCCTTAGTTCCTAATATAATTCTGCAATTAAAGTTGAGCTAATAACGATTTAAGCTTCTCTCCATCAAAGACGTGGAGAAGTCCACTAGAAAGCTGAGTGGTGCCCACTAACCCAAAGCACAAGTATACGCTATAATCACGACAAGACTGATCACGTTTATTACGACGAATTACATAGGTACACACGGCTACACACAGTGGCGTAGCTACCGGTGGACTAGACGGGGCAGTGCCCCGGGGCCCCCAAGCTCAGCCCCTCGGACTCTGACTTGTATACAAACTATAAATTGAACTAGTGAAAACTTCTGCCCCTGGTTATAAATAAACCAGATTCCAGGGACGCGACTTTAATAATGGCAAGATATATTATTTGAAAAAGTACAGGGGAATTCTCAACAAGTCTCGGAATTTCGTTGTTTAAAACTTGCGAATTAACAATTTTAAAGGGCCTTTGGTAACCTAGCTACGCCACTGGCTACACATCAAACTGTACATTTCCTTGCGTATTGTATTAGTTTTCTACATGGAGAGCTCAGCTTACTTTAGAAATGTAATATAGATTGGTGTGTAGCCGTGTGTACGTATTCAATATAATTATATAAGTATTCATTTCGAATATAACTTTTTATTACCTATTTTAGGTATATGTGGAGCAATCGCTGTGATAGTTTTTGCCAGTTTGGGAAATACGGATGGTTGGATGCCAGACCATCCCAACAATTATTTAGGTGATTTTTTTTTTCACGGCAATCATTATTTAAATTTTAATATTTTCCAATTGGTAAAAAAAAATATTGGTGTTATATTTTTGCAGGTTGGTCATTTGGTTTGGGTGTAGTTGGTTCCGTGGCATGTTTGGTGGCTGCTGCTCTTTTCTTGACTGAAACTAATATCCAAGCCAAGAAACGTAATAAAATAAAAGAATCACAAGCTCGATTTGAACTAGAGTATGAAACAAAAGCATAACAATTAAGTTTAAGTAAATAATAAGTTAGATCTGACAATATAACAACTCCGTCCAAAATAGCTGGTGACTATTTAAAATAATCAGTAATTTTAAGTTATACCAGGGTGTCCATCATAACGGGACGCCTGCTAAAATATGTTTTAGTATAACGTGAATACATCTAAATTAAGATGTATTTTATTTGTTTTATATCTAGTTATTGTGTTTTGTATGTTGTGAACACATTTATCAAAATTTGTTTACAGCTCCTTTTATGCGAAATTATTATTGACAACTTCAAAGGGTTATAACTTCAAAATGGGTAGGAGTTTTTTTTTCATAAATTCTTTCTGTAATAGAATATTAGCATTATGACCTTCATCCATTTAAGCAGGTGTCCCGTTTTTATGGACACTCTATATTTTGTATTTATTAACTTTTAGAAATCAGTTTATAAAATAATGTGGGAAAGACTCAGCAGCTTTTAGATTTGTTGTCCTTCATATGTGCCTTTGTGCCTATGGCTTGAGTGAAATAAAATAGTTCATGGTAGATTCTGGACTTGAATGAGGGCCAGACTGTGTTCATATTTAACGGATTAGGTGAGATGGACTACCTCCATTATTATTTTACAATAAGTTCTGAACTCGTGACATTTTTGCACAGAATTAGTTTTAAGTATAGACATGATTAATGCCATGTGAGTTTAGAAGATTGTTACACTACAAAAATCATGCTGTTCTAAATACTATCTGCATTTAGAAGGATTTTATTACAGTAATTTATTATAAGATCTTTTTTACATTTCTTACTTCTTGTATTTTGAAAGACATGATAAGTGTATCAATACTTAATGCCTTATTATATTATACAATTTTTCATGTGTATGATTCCGCATGTTATTATAATATACTGATTAAGTTTAGCCTTTAGGTAACTTTTTTATTTTACTCCCCGCTCTACCCTCTGACTAACGTAAGTATGCTGTTTTGGCACGCTTATAGCAAACTTCAGGCCAGGTACGAGGCAACAAACAGCTCATGGAGGTCGGAGAAGCAGAGGTAGGACTTTTAAGGGGGTCCTGCGAAGGATAGACCACCGCCTATCACGGTCGTGGTGAATTTAATGAATCCCTTGGCCGTGACTAAGGTATGGGAAAGCCGACGTAACTAACACACACAGTTACACGCCAAGTTACCTATACCTATTTTCATAAGTACCATTACAAGCATGCTACCGTCTTTTTAGGGTTCCGTACCTCAAAAGGAAAAACGGAACCCATACAGGATCATTAGTTGAAAATAAAACTGTGCAAACAGGTACACCAGCAGGTAGGTATTTGTTTTTATCTATGATGTAAATGTGTTACCAAAGTTTACTTAAGTTCTGCTGAACTGTCTTGTTTATAGTAGGTACAGGGATATGCAGTAGGTACTTACCTACTCAGTGCGAGCGTAGGTAGAAACTTAGTTATTATCTCAGATTAAATAAAAAGTTAAGATGGAACTTTGCGAACAAAGAACTGAGGCCGGCTTAAACTACGGCTTGCCGTTTACAAACACAATTACACGCACACACGTATACCGGAACTACGCCTTATCCTGTCAGTCGAACTATCGAAAGCTCGACTGACAAGATAAGGCGTAGTTTGTTATTATATCTTTAGCGTAACGGCACGAGCGGTAGAAAATCGTTAAAATTAAATATCCTAGTAGACAGAGCGTTAGCGTTCCCCTCTGCCAAAGTACAAGCCCAAATGCGCATATGCATTTAATAAAACTAGTTGCCACCAACCACGAAGAACGAACGCCAACCACGAAGGGGATGGCGGGGTCTGCCATCCCCTTCGTGGTTATTTTTTTTCTTTTTTTTCTTCGTGGTTATCCCCTTCTAACCTAACCTATCCGAGTCGGGAACTCGGGATGCCCCAAGTTCCGAGCTCGCTACGCTCGCTCTTGTATCCTAAATTCTCCTAGTACAGGAATATTGAATTTTGTAACCGATCCCTTCGCCTTCGACATCGTTTTTACGACAAAATATCATAGGTAGCGTTTTTTTATACGCCTGTAATGAACAGCTTCCTTACATTATAGGTACTTAACCGTAATGACATGTTTTGTTTTTCAACATTTACCGTGCCATTAATGTAAATCCTAAGATTCACCAACGGAATGGTGGTAAAAGTTCGAATCGCAAACCTTTTGGGACATTTACCATTAGGAATTGGTAGATCTTAGGTTTTACTGGAATATCTTAGGATTTACTGCAGTTCGAGCTTTTACAGTAACATATACACGGCTACACATCCTACTTCCTACTAATATTATAACTACTAATATTATAAATGTGAAAGTTTGTGAAGATGGATGGATGGATGTTTGTTACTCTTTCACGCAAAAACTACTGAACGGATTTTGATGAAACTTTACAGTGTTATTGTTTATACATCAGAATAACATATAGGCTTTAATTTAGAACGATATTTTGGGAAATTCCCACTGGTTTGGGAAAAATCTATTCCATGCGGACGAAGTCGCGGGCAAAAGCTAGTTATGTATACAGTAGCTACAGTTTTAGTATGAACACACGGCTACACATTAATCTATACAACCAGTTTACACTGACCCCCATTCTAAAGGTTTTCTGCACTTATCAAGGCCAGCTTATACTGGATTATTGAGTTTTGAATAGATTATAGTTGATATTGTAATTACACACTCTAGGGACTTACCTAGGATGTTTTATAGACGTACAATAACATTAGCAAAAATCCAAATAAAATAATTTGGCGCCCAAGGCGAGACGGCAGTGCAGTGTTATTGTTATAAATTTACTAAGGTCGCATGTATGTAGTTTTCAAACAAAATTTTCTTTTTTTTTTGTAATTATGAATTATGGAGTGTAGAAAGAAAGGAGGACCATCTCAGTGTATTAAAAAGTGTACATTTAAAGGGAGCAAATTAAGATGGCGCTGTAGTAGCAAGTGGAAGAATTTTAAAAAGAGCGCCACAAATTATTAGAGTAGGTTACTAAATTAAAAAAGGAAAGAAAATTTAAATAGTTAATAAAAATTGATTATACATACTATTGGTCGAAAAAAAGATCTGGGTTGAGACGTATCAATTCCTTTACTTTTCAATTTTCGTCCACTTGGACAACTTTTCACTGAACAAAGTTTTCCCATTGCGTCTATATTTGTTCTTTTTGTATTAACAACAATAAAATCATTAAAATAACAAAAATGTATCAACGAAATTGCTTAAAAATCAATTTTTCAACTCAGCACACTTCACTCTGCTGCTACATTAATATCATTTCCACTTGCTACACTAGCGCTAGTTCGGTGAGTTTTCGAACCATAATTTGCTTTATACAAGTGGACACTTTTTCGACTAATCCCCCATACAAGATGGTCCTCCTTTCTTTCTACACTCCATGAATTAACAAAATAGTAGAAATATCTATCTGTCAGTGTCAGTAGTGTCACTGTCATTAGTGTCACATTAAGGACAAACAGATCACAGAACCAGTTTGAGTTGAGTTTATCTACAAATGATAAATGGAGTATACGTTACGTTTCATTGTTTTCATAATATAAATATTGTTTAACTTGAATTAAAAAGAGACATTTATATTAAGCATTAAAAAGGGACAAATACACACTATGACAGCCGCCGATAATGAATATCCGAAGGCTTCAAGTAAGTAATTTATTTTGGGCACGCCCTTCGCATTTGAATCGTTACCTACGTTTCATGTTTGTTGTGAATTACTCCAGTTTCCAGGGAGTTTTTAAATAAATAATAATTCCTACTAAACAATATTTGCAGATGCCACTCTCATTGGAGCCAGTATTACTTATATTGCTGGCCTGTTTTTACTTCTATCGTTCGCCGGACCTTACTGGATCGAGTCGTATCCCGAAATGTTTTCAAGTTTCAAGCACATGGGCCTATGGGAATATTGTTTTGATCGTTTTCGGTACCCTTCCTATCAATTTGACAAGCTTTTTCATGGTTGCCACTACATCTTTAGTGAGGTATGCAGAGTGATGAAAATCCTGTTTATAAAAAAATCTTATGTAAGACTTTATTTTTCAATTCATGTTTTAGGAGTTTTATGTCATCCGAGAGTGGTTGCTTCCTGGCTGGTTGATGGCAGTTCAATCATTTGTTACCATGGCACTAATATTGTCATTTACTTCCCAAGTGCTTCTTGCATGCGTGATAATGCGATGGCCACTACGAACTGTGTTGAGATATGAGTGGATCTTTGTCACTTTTGCTTTTATAATGGTGGCTGTGTCAAGTAAGTAATACTATATTTTCATCATCATCATCATCATCAACCCATAACATTGTCCCACTGCTGGGCACGGGTCTCCTCTCAGAACAAAAGGGATTAGGCTATAGTCCACCACGCTAGCCTACTGCAGGTTGGCAGACTTCACATGCCGTCAAGAAAATCTCTCAGGCATGCAGGTTTCCTCACGATGTTTTCCTTCCATATGCACATGACTTCGAAAAGACAGAGGTGCGTGCCTTGGATTCGAACTCGAGACCTTTGACTTTGCAGTCCAACGGTCATACCACATGGCTATCACTGCACTTATACTATATTTCAATTTTGTCTAATTCAATGTCTAACTAGGGATTTACTATACCATTACATAGAGATCTTTTTATTATTGAATAGTGGACCTGAGCAATGTTGTCCTACCTAACTAAATTGCAGCGCAACCTATCAGGTCCAATTTTTCGATAATTTCTCATAGCTTAAACATTCCCTAGACTTGTACAAATACTTCAAAAAATTTAGCCAAATTGGTTAAGCCATTCTAGAGTTTTAGTGAGACCAATTAATGGCAATTGATATTTATATATAAGATCTTGTTGCTGTAGTCTGATGTCAGATAGTCCTAGATCTATAGTGATTGTCACTTGTTTATTTAGAGTTCACTGCTAAACCCTGCAGCTCCTATAAACTAAACTAAGACTCCTAAGATCAAGACAAAAATTACAGCAATGTGAAAATGTAACGGTATAAATTGACTTAGCTTATCTGAATAAGTGAAAACATTAAAATAATCTTTTTAATTGGTTGCAGGTGTGTTTTTGTTTTTAGCAGTATCCATTTTTGGTGGTAATTGCTACCGCCGTGACTGGCTGATGTATCCTTCATTCAATGTGCTATCATGGTCTTATGCTTTTGCTGTTGTGGCATTCATGTTGTTTGGTAAGAACAGTTATATTTTGATGATAAACCTTAATACCTCCTTATTAGAAAATCACTCATTAGATACAGCTGTTTCACTTTATTGATGACAAAATCACTTAATTTTTATTTCAGTCTCAGTAGTAGAGGTTTAATAACATTTTGGAAGAGAAAATGCTGTTTTTTATATCTTTATCAAATTACTTGCTAGGTTGCTGTAAAAAATATATCTTTGACAATGATATTAAAACTTATAAATGTGTATTTGATGTAAGCTCTGTTTTCAATAGCACAAAACTTTATACTTCTTACATAAAACAGTTATGCAAGCCAAACGAAAAAAAAAATGTCATAAGTCAAGATTATAAAAATCACTACTAAGCTGTTATAATGTTATGCATATAAGCAAAATATTTGTCTTAAATTTTAACTTGACATATTTACTTTAGATACATGAGATTTTTAAGCTGTGTCAGTATTATATGAAACTAGACAGTTGCCTGCGGCTTTGTCCCGGTTTTCCCACGAAATAATAAATACCCTGTTAATTTGTTATAATTTCCTCATAATTTTATTATATTTATACCCGATTTGCAGGTGCTGCAGCAATCCTTCTATATTTGGAGTCTCGAAAGCTTTATGAACTTCGTTCTGAAGCAAAGAACTTGGTGGCTCAAATGCAACATAGCCAACCAGAACATGCTTTGCATCAGCTGCGCGATCAGTTGCAGCAGCAACGTCAATTGGGTTACATATGAATTTGTCATCATATAATCATAATTTATATGAATTTTGAACACAAACTTCAAGTAGATTTAACCTATCAACAAGAACTTTTGATTCTTATGATTTTTGTATGCAAATGAACTCACACAGACATCTAGCTTCAAGTCTCTGACGTAAATAAACATAGTTCTAGTTAACTGCATTTAATTCTTAAGCATACTACACTATTTAAGTGGTGCGATGGTTGAGAGCTCGAGCAAATCATTGTAAAATTTATGTTATATAGTGATAAAATTCATATGAATTAATAATTATATTAACAGAAATGAAGTCTCGAATCAAGGCTCGCATTAAGTTTTCAGCTATTTGGAAATTGATGTTGTAATATCCAGATATTACATTTTATAGTAAGATCAATTTTATGCTATGGTATTGACTTAGTTGTAATATTTTCTAGCAAATGTTTGTTTTTTTAGCAAATGTTTTCTAGTCTATGTGTCTATGGTTTTACTTCACAACTGTATTTCTTTTCAGTATGTACTATTTCTCATTTAGTCTGCAGTGATGTCTGATGCCATATAAAAGTTTGTTTTTGTCTTATTCTATGTTTTGTATATGTGTATGTAGTTACAGATTTATCTAATGCAAATGATGTATTGTATTTTAGTGTTCAGATACAAAAATATGTACACAGTAAAGGGGAATAATAGGTAAATTTGAAAAATAGGTATTTGAAGAAACTATTGCCGTCGCGCTGCACCTCCAGTCTCTCCCCGTAAAGTGCGAAAAGAACAACTTCATCAAAAGTGGATTGATCTAAACAATTTATATATCAAAATTTAGAGGAAAAGCATGTATATTTCTATTATTTTAATTTTTTGTTAAAAACTTTTCAAATTTGTCTGATAGTCGCCTGAACATGACGGTAAAAACGGGCTTTTTTTTAGATTTTTTGAATAGTCATATTTTCTTGTTTTTTTTTTGGAAAAGATAAAATAATAGGGGCCCGTATGAATTAGATCTAGAGTTTTTGGCAAAATTTCATTGCTGTAGAGCCATTATCTACGAAGAAAACAGCAGAATGCGTTTGTATGGAGAAAAGCTCAATGGAGTACCCTCTTAAGATTTTATTTTGGAGCCATAAAAACGGCCAAAATTGAGAGCAGACATCAATATCCACTAAAATAAAAAATGAAATGTTGTGGGATTAAATCTGTTAAATTTCTAACATATTAATATAAGCAATCCATTTTTAAAGGTGTTTATAAGGTAAGACCGGAAGTATCAATTAACCTGAGTGAAATTTTGACCCAACTGGTTTTATTTAAACAAAATATCATTGGAATTTTTCACTATGGTCTGCCGGGAGTAATTTCGAATTTAATTTCTACTTGAGTAGTGTTTATTTTGGATATCTGACGCTTTACGAATATTTTTATCAGAATTTTTGTTCAGCTATCAAAATTTATATACTTAGCTTGTACTAGTAGGTAGTGGCTGCCGTTTGAAAAATACGGTTTCTATTCAACAGCGGCGGTTCTTTGAGTAACGTGTTGTTCCTCAACAGCGTGGGTTGTGGCAACTTCCTGACCACGCTCATTTGTAAAAAAGATTGCTGTAGCCCGCGATTTCAATAGCATCAAGCAGCAAATCTCGAAATAGTCGTAAAGCCGGGCATTGTTAGTGAAGCGCCACTTTATTATTAAGTTTCTAGATTAATATTTCTTATCTAATTCACCAGCATTGTTTACCTTTAATAACCTTAGTATTTGCATAAATTGTACTAAATAGTCTTATCAAGCTCTCAAAAATAGAAATGTATCAACTTACCTAAAGGTGGGTATATGTTGAGGCATTTTGGACAAAAATTCAAAAGTTGTAATGTTCTTTCTCTCTAAATCAAGGTTCAGAAGCGAAAGCGGGGCGAAAGAACCGAAGCAACATCATATAGTTAAAAAATGTAGTACTACACGTATGTTGTCCTATGTTTAAGTTATTTTAATCATTATTTTTTAACAAAAGTCCTTTTATTTGAGAAGACCTATTTATTTGATAATAATTAATCCGATAAATTGAGTGCCTTATAAAAATGTCTTTTGTTAACTAAATATTTTTAGGTGTAGTGTTATTTAATAAAACGTATCCGTCCGAAAAATAATCTCGTTTGATGAAGCCATTCCAAGGATGTGCACATATTGTACCTACTGATCATTTTTAAATAGAATTATATTTTAGTGATAAACTTTGTTTATATTTTTTATCTTACCTCGTATTTTATATACCTACTTATTCATAAGAAGTATGTTGTATCTATTTTTTTTTTTATTATAAAAATTAATCTCTATATCCGTTGGTCACGCGCTCACGCCATAACTTGAGAACGGGTTTTATTCTTTTTGTTTTTAGTTTTCTAGTACTTTTTAGAAGGTTCTTACAGAAAGGAAATTAAGAAAATTGCGTAAAATATTAGGAAAATATTAGAAAACATAACGACAAGCTATTTTAAATTTGCGCATTTTTTTTCTAATTATTCGAGTTCGAATTGATTATTCATAGTTGAGACAGTATAATGTCTCTCGGGTAGCTAGTAGGAGGTAGTATATAATTATCGACTACACAGGATTTCACCTATGTACAGTTTGTTCGAAATAAGTAAGCCGATCGGAAGTTAGCCGTTCCGAACTACCGCGGTGATAAAATCGTTTAATTAAGTGTTTTAATACTAGTACCTACATAATATTAGTAAACAAAATCATTAGAAATGTGAAACTTAAACGACTCTTATTATCTTTATACCGACTCTTTCTATTAAAATTTACCACTTCTAAACCACTTGCAGATAACTTCTGATCGGCTTACTTATTTCGAACAAACTGTACAAGTTACCAACTATACTCCATTTGGTTAGGTACTTAACTAAAGGTAAACAAATCATAAAAAAGGTTCTTATAAAGGGTCATTTTTCATTTCGAAATAAAACATCACCAAAATAAATTATTCAATAACTCAAAATCACATTCTCCTTTTATACTAGCATATCTTACTACTTTGCTTAATATTAAATAGTTACTATTATTCTTAAGCTTGCAAACAATTAATTAGATCAAAATTTATAATTATGTCAAAAAGTATTGCAATGTGCCTACTAAAACGAATCTAAAAATACAGATATTCAAAACATTTTTCTGCATAGTAGACTTTAGATAACTCGAAAAAATTGAGAAGTAGTACTGCGAGGAAGCGGAGCGAAATAATTAACCGATATTATACTTAGTCGGGTAACCAGACGCCATACGTAACAGTTTGTATTTACTTTACCTTTGTTCGTTTTTGTGTTTCTTTTGCCGCAAATGGTGTTAGATAGTTATTGTTCTGTTTGTTCGTTGGTTTTATTGATTGTTGGATGTGTTGTTATTAATTTCACTCCCAATTCATATGACACCATTGTAATAAAAGGTTGAACAGCTCCGAACGCCGCCATTTTTATTGTTTACCTTTAGTTAAGTACCTAACCAAATGGAGTATAGTGAATTATTACAAGTAGTCTACAAGTAGTAATACAGCAGCAGTAACAAACCTGATATGTTCTGTAGATGCGACTGCCTCGTTAGTCTGTACTCCATTTGGTTAGGTACTTAACTAAAGGTAAACAATAAAAATGGCGGCGTTCAGGGCTCTTCAACCTTTATTATAATGGTATCTTATGTATTGGGAGTGAAATTAATAACAAGACAAATAACAATAAAAAAAACAACGAACAAACAAAACTATAACTAATTAATACAATTTACGGCAAAAGAAACACAAAAACGAACGAAAGTACAAACTGTTACGAATGGCGTCTGGTTACCCGACTAAGTATAATATCGGTTAATTATTTTGCCGCGCTTCCTCGCGCTACTACGTCTTAATTTTTTCGAGTTATCAAAAGTCTATTATCTAGAAACATGATTTGATTTCCTGTCTTTTTAGATTCTTTCTAGTAGGCACATTGCAATATTTTATGACATAATTATCAGATTTGATTTGTTTATTGGTCGCAAGCTTAAGATTAATGATTACCATTTAATATTAAACAAAGTAGTAAAATATGCTAGTATAGGTACCTACTCGTAGTAAAGGAAAATTATTTTGAATGATTAAATAATTTATTTTGGTTACGTTTTGTTTCAAGATGAAAAATGGCCCTATAAAAGAACCTTTTTTATGATTTGTTTACCTTTAGTTAAGAACCTAACCAAATGGAGTATAGTGGTCCCATTCGCGACTGCTACGAAGTGTTATTGAGTTTTTCTATAAAATTCTCAGTAGCAGCTCGGAGTCTGGATTTGTGCCTGGTGAATGGCAATAGGCTCGCCCTCTATTACATGGGGCCTAAACATACCGGCGAACTGTGGGTGTACATTAAGTACACCTCTGCCTAACCCTTCGGAGAATACAGGCGAGATGGTATGTTATGTTATGTGTCAATATCAAACTCACCTGGTTTTTGAAGGTCCTGACAAACAGCCAAGACGTGGTCAATGGTAGGTTTAGGAACATTTCCGTCGAGAATAACCAGTGGAGCATTTTCTAATACATTCAAGTGTTTATTTACCTGTAAAAAAAAAAGTAGGTATAGTAGGTACCTAGTTGTCCGTCGTGATATTCATTGTAAATTAGCTGTGCCCCGCAGTTTAATTTTTTTCCCTTTTTGCTTTGCTCTTAAATAGCCTAAATTAGGTACTTCTTATCTATAGGTACCTTCGACATCTATCAGTGCAAGCCCCGTAATATCGGTCCAGCCATTTTTTTATTTTTTTTTATTTATTTATTAAGGGTAACATTCCTACAGCACAATATATTACATAGTAATTTTAAAACTAGAAGAGTATTACATAGGCCAAAACAGTTCCCACAATAATTTTTTTCAAGTATGCAGACAACAATGTTACTAGTTATACGAGTAATAGTAGTAGAATAATACTAATAATACAGAATGAATTTAAAAGATACAGCTTTATATAAGGTTACATAATAAATCAGACAAGTTGCATGAATTTAGATGGCATTTTAGAAAATGGGCGGCAAAAACAGACCTTCACACAGTAAATTTTTGAGATTGTTTTTGTAACAACTGCCGTATCTATAGGTAGTGTTATATACCTACACTTTAATTTTATTTATATGTATAAGTAGAAGATACAGATAGTATTCCGATATGTACACGAACAACAAACGATCAACGAAAGTCAACACCTAGTGTTGACTTTCGTTGATCGTTTTTTGTTCGTGTCATTTTATGCCATTCATTCATGCAATGCTATTATGTATCTAGTAAGTTCTTTACATATGTAATAATATCATCTTTCAGCAGTAGGTAGACAGAAGGTAAATAATAAAACTTAATTATAATATCCGGGTTAGCCATTCTGGTGTAAGTAGCAGTCACAATATAAGTTGTGGCTTAGTAGTCCTCATCAACGGCTTGCGGCAAAAACAGCGACAAGTGCGCGGTTATCGCGTGATATTGAAGCACCTACCTACCTACTTTACAAAAGAGATAAAATTTTTTGTAGAATTGTTACATAACAATTTATGTCGCTCCAAGTACGGTGGCCAGCACATCAAGTTACCACAATATGTCAAATATTCTCAGTTGATTTTGAACTTTGTCTACAACAATTTAAGGTTTAAATCATTTAAAGAAATTTGACAGTGTGTATACGTTGACCTGCTGGCGACTGTACAGTTTGTTCGAAATAAGTAAGCCGATCGGAAGTTATCTGCAAGTGGTTTAGAAGTGGTAAATTTTAATAGAAAGAGACGGTTTAAAGATAATAAGAGTCGTATATGTTTCACATTTCTAATTATTTTGTTTACTGATTTCGATATTTATGTATTAAAACACTTAATTAAACGATTTTATCACCGCGGTTGTTCGGAACGGCTAACTTCCGATCGGCTTACTTATTTCGAATAAACTGTACCTACACCTACCTACACTTCATTCGAAATAACTGTGTGTGCAAATGGTTTTAAACTCAGTGTAAAGAAAAGTTATATTACCTACACATTCGTCAATATTGTTCTTGCTAATTTCGATATTTTTTCACAAAAACAAGCCGTCTAGAACGGCTACGGTCGTTCCCAACATTCACACCAGTCACATCATCCGGTAGACTTATTTAGGTGCTAGAGATAGTATTATTTATTTATTTATTTATTTATGGTTAGCCAACAATTGCTTACACCAATACATAATATTATTTAAATACAATCAATTCATTTACAAGCGTAGCAATTACTTATAGGCTAACACAACATGCACACGTAACGGTTTGATATGTAAGTAACAATGTTTTTAATTATTTAATAAATAACTCGTGAAATTTATGAAAATTTTAAAAATAAGAAATTACTCAAAAGATTATAGTCAAAAAGGTATTAAGATTGTCTGTCAAAGAGAAATTGTAATCCGAAATTAAAATTAAAATCATAATGCACAATAAAAATACAAATAATAATTAATAATTAAAACCAAGTAAAATAAAAATAAAAAAACTTAATTATAATATCCGGATTATGACTTGAATGGATCTTATGCTAAATCGAGAAGCGGTTATTTAATACGTGTTTAATACTATCTTAGTTATTTTTGTATACTCTTCGACTACCAATTGCATTTTTTTCCGTTGATGATGATTGATCTCGCCCCGTAATAAAATTTATTACGTTCTAATACCAACAACTAATACCACTGGTATCTATTTGCTTCAACAACAACAACGAATAAACAAAAAACGGGATCTAAAGATAAATACCGGCGAACTGTGGGTTTGCTTTAGTACTAACAATTCCTTTCAGGGAATATAGACAGGGTATGTATAGGGTATGTAATTTATAATAAATATTTTTTTCATAAAGTTCTACTTACAAGATCTATGGTGATATGGTTGTGCAGAGCCATGTCGCCGAGGCCAAGCAGGCATTCTCCTCGAGAATCCATCACTGCCGCGTATGACGGAGTGGGAGCATCTTTTATTACGCTACCTGTAAATATATTTTATTTAAATAAAGCGATCTTAGAAACTGAGGTGGACGTAGGTAGGTATATAGAAAAATAAAAACCGCACACACAAACTTAACTTTTTAGTTGAAACATGTTCTTCCTTATATCGTCCCTATGTCCCTATGTAGATTTAGGTTTTGGTATGTATGTTTCACATCAAATGACCATCTTACTAGGTAGATTTCTATAGGACACCTACAATGGCAATTTTACAATACAGCTCAGCTTTTGTTAGTAACATGAATACTTATGGACAAAGTAAAATGGTATTCTAGACTAAGTACCTATATTATTAATTATCGGAATATACTCGTAGAGGGTTAACTATAAGTAATGCCAAATTTCTATGGTTTAATCGGGTATACCGTCTAGTAAGAGTCCTGGTGCTATGTTGGCTAAGTATTCCCCATCAGCATCGTCTCCGACAGCGGTGAGTAGCCGCGTGCGTCCATCGCGCAGTCTCCACAGAGCCTCTGCAATGTTGCGACCTACGCCGCCGCCACCTTGCTCCGTGCCGCACATGTGTGTGCTGCCGTCTAACTGAAACACATTAAAAACAATCCAAAGTAATATTATGAATGCGAAAGTAATTCTGTCTGTCTGTTTGTTACACATTCATTTTTAAACCTCTGAATTAATTTTGAATTATTTTGGTAGGTAGGTACGTACTTATGCCAACCATGAAGAAGGTAAGATAGAAAAGACTACCTTCAATTTCAAAACTTTATTTGGGATGGATCTTTTTTTATTATTGATTTAGGACACTGTTAAGCTCGAAAGCATTACCTAAATAGATCAAAATAATAATTTATAATAACATGCAATCACGCCTGTATTCCCTGAAGGGTTAGACAGAGGTACTAGTGTACACCCACACTTCGCCGTATGTTTAGGTCCCATGTGATTGGGGGTGAGCCTATTGCCATTCACCAAGCACATATGAAAACTCCGAGCTGCTACTGAGAATTTTATAGAAAAACCCAATAATACTTTCGACCTGGAAATCGAACTCATGACGACATGAGTTTAGGACCACTAGACTAATGAGGCAGTTTAAAACTGTACTTAACAACAATATTTTTTATTGCACGTGAATTTAAATTATAAGGGTGTACATGTCGTAACCGCAAGGTAAATTACGTAGGCAGGGGACAGGCTAGTGATGTGGGTAAAATTTGAAAATTTCCATTTTCCATTTCTAAACTGAGAGTTTTCTTATCGTCATTATCAACCCATTACATTGTCCCACTGCTGGGCACGGGTCTCCTCTCAGAACAAGAGTGAATAGGGTATAGTCCACCACGCTAGTCTACCTACTGCGGGTTGGCAGACTTCACACGCCCTCAAGAAAATCTGTCTACAGATGAGCAGGCAAACGTTGATCCCCTTCTAGCGGTTAGGCCCAAAGTTTGTGCATGAACACATACTGCGTAGTACCTGCCTACCTAATATTTTAGAACAAGAAAAATAGTATTACCGAAACATGCAATACCGAAACGTAGTTGGTGCGAAGTAGCAAGTACCTAGGTACTTGGGTTTGTATAATTTTAGAAGAAAAATGATACAGCGCCGTATCTTTATCCTCAATTTAAATCAAGTCTTCCTTCTATAGGCATTGTATTTTGCGCAGGGCCCTACCCAGTGTAAATGACATGCAACGCGTGCACCTCACTATCGGTCTGCAGGTCAGTTGGCAGGCTGGTTGGTGGGCTGGTCCCCCGGTGCATGCCGTTGACCGCATTGATGGTATCAGCAGTCAGTGGCCAGGACGCCGCCCCCGCCCGCAGTACGCTACTGCATTAAGTGATCCATTTGTTTTTGCGCACAGATTTATGCAACGCTATTGTTTTTATGTTTGAATTTATTCAATGACATTTTGCTGTTTCAGAATTTTCAACTTTCCGTGTCTCGTATACTTTCTTGGCTGGCATTGTTTCTTGTGATTGTTTTGTGGTTTTGGGTTTCTTTGGGAGCGATTTAGGAAGCTAATATTGTTAGCTTTAGTTACATTACTTAATAAAATTAAGGCCGTGTTCTTTAAATTAATATAATTTGTAGATTATGTAGAATTATTATATATAATATGTCTTATATCTTGTACCTACTAAGTACTTTAGTTCACCTACGCCTAAACCTATAGGTACTTTGTCCATAATGTGAACCACTTTTTGACAGATGCCATAGAACGTAGCTGTTCCAGATTACGTAACAGTTAACTTTGAAATGCGTATCAAAATAAATATTATTATCTACCTTATGTTATTCAATTATCTTAATTACGACTTTTTGCACACATTATAATACTATACATATACCTAACAGATTTTCGAGAATCGGATGTATTCGCTGCAATAATTTTAAACAATGATATTAAACCAGTATCGGAAAATGGCATCCACTCTAATATCAATGAAATATAAATTAAACAATCTTTTTGATAAGAAATGAATGGAATGCAATGAATATTAAGTATACAGAAATTAATATACCTAATCAGATGAATATTATACATATTTATTTATTATTGGTCGCCGTAGCACCAGTTTCGATTCGACAACCAAAGAATCGATAAATCAATAAGTACTAAACAGTAATCAATAATCGGATCGATAATCGCATTGTTACGTTCCTGCAATCACTATTTCTGTCTGTCAAAAAGTGGTATACAAGGTATAATTATAAACAAACTAGCTTTCCGCCCACGGCTTCGCCCGCGTGATTTCTCGGCTTTTTTGCATTTAATTTTTTCCCGTTTTTGTAGCATTTTTAATTCCTGCTCCGCTCCTATTAGTCTTAGCGTGATGATACATAGCCTATAGCCTTCCTCGATAAATGGGCTATCTAACACTGAAATAATTTTTCAAATCGGACCCGTAGTTCCTGAGATTAGCGCGTGCAAGTAAACAAACAAACAAACAAACTCTTCAGCTTTATAATATTAGTATAGATAAGTATATAAGTATAAGTATAGAAGTATAGATGGGAACATACAATTACTATTCCTAAACATTTTATTCTGAATTTGGATATTAAGGCGGATCGTCCCTCGTTGGGTGCCACATTCATATTTTTTTTTGCAACTTGTAGACACGTCCTTTACACATTCTGTATACATATAGGTACCTACATTCTTCGGTGTACAATTTTTTAACAACCTTAAGGTTTGTTTTAAATTCATATCACATAATTTCTTAGAATATCAACACATAGGTGGATAGGTACCTACTTACTTTGATTTTAGTTATTTGTGTTTTTCATAAGTGTCTTGTTATAGTAATTAGATAGGTAAAGTAACATACCATTACGCCTGTATTCCCCGAAGGGTTAGGCAGAGGTGTACTAATATAACCTACATTAATTTCGCCGGTATGTTTAGGTCCCATGTAAAAACTAATCGACCAAAACAACTATTAGGTACCATTATGGGCGGAACTGGTTGTGGAGTTAAGTAAGTGTTTATATTGCCTATAAAATTATAGTTACCATGTGACAAATGAAATATGAATAAGTAATCCTTTGATACAGTCATGTTAAAGGGTCCATTATAGTTAAACAGCCACGCCTCCCACTTGCCACGTTATGATTACATTGACTGGGACACTTTTATAGTTCGATATAACATTAAGATAGAAGTTAATTAAAGGTGAGGAAGCGAAATCTAATGTCGGGTATCAAAACGTTGGAACGTAGACGGCTGGAAACATATCGGAGAATATCTTGTAATTTTGCAATAAACTATTGAATTTTTATAAACGATTTTGCAATGTGGGAGGGCGCTGGAAAGGCGGCGGTATCGAGCGTGGGCGCGCCGCCCTAGCTGGATGGAAGCCCTACAGTTGAGTCCGCGGAGAGGCAGAGCGCGCACGCCCGACGCCGCGCCGCACCGCACTCGCCGCTCGCACCGCTCACAGCGCTCACAGCGCTCACCCGCGCACACCGCGGAGCACATGACAGTACACACCGAGTACACAACGCGCACCGACCCGCTGCACGTGTATGCAAGTACCGCGTCCGTGAATACCACGCGCGCTCAAATACAAACCTTGTTGAGTAAACGTCACGTGTAACCTTCATTTCATATAAAAATAATTGGCTCGTACGAAAATTAAAAATTGATAGTGTGTATAACATGATACGTGTCAGAAAAACAGTGTTTATCGTATAAATTGGGCGGCGACGGTGAAACTACGTCATGCTACGAGGTAACTAAAAAACAATTTTACTATTAGTTTTTACGCTTTTTAAGGCATTATGAAAAATCAGGCAACCTAATACCTACCTGCTAATCTCGTATGGGCGTTGATGCGACTAATAACATAATCGAATTAAGTCAAAAATGGATAGGTAGGTATTTATTCGTTTCATTTACTGACAGTTCAACAAGTTTAAGGCCCAGTGATTTAGGTAATAGTAAAATTAGAAAATTAAGAAAAGAATGTATTGTACAGTTTTGTATTGTACATTTTATTTATAATATGTAAGTATTATAAATAAATGCAAGGAAGAACATCGTAAGCATTTGATTTAAATTGGATACAAATTGGTAGCTACACGACCTGAAACAAGGCGTAATTGTCGACAAATTTACTGAAAATAATAATGTATTAACGAAAAGTAACGCCCTTTCATGAGTGTCATTACAGTTAAATAAGTTTTTCATATATATTACCGACTAGATAATTATATACAATTATACCCATGATTATACCTAACGGCGATTGTGACAGCTATGGGAACAAAAATATGTTAAGACTAGCGGGGTAAGCAATGTAACACTTGAACATACCCTGGGGATAGGCTTTGGAACAAGGATCAAAGTAAAGGGATTTCAGTTTTCTGTGCAGAGGTATTGGAAGGAGGAATAATAGATATTAGGTGTATTCGATTATGTTAAGATTTAGAGTCTGCATGTTTGATACTGCAACTTCTTCTTCAAATGTAGCAAACGTAAAGTACAGATGAGACACATTCCCATTAACTATTATGCGAAACTCAGTAAAAAGGATCCGTTTGAAGGCTACACGAGGGATTTGACTAAAGGGCCACATCAAACGAAACATTATTTAACATGAAATTTAAGGCAAAATACGTTAGTAAAAACACAAAACTTTATATCACTTGATTTAATAAAATAACTAATAGACTGCCTCGTTAGTCTAGTGGTCCCAATCGCGATGCCACGCTAGAGGTCTTGGGTTCGATCCCCAGGTCGAGCAAAGTGTTATTGGGTTTTTCTATGAAAGTCTCAGTAGCAGCTCGGAGTCTGGATCTGTACCCGGTGAATGGCAATAGGCTCGCCCCCTATTACATGGGACCTAAACATACCGGCGAACTGTGGGTATACTTTAAGTACACGTCTGCCTAACCTTTCGGGGAATACAGGCGTGATGGTATGTATGTATGTGTATGTTAATAAAATAATACTTTCTATGAAGCTAAGTACTTACATTGAAACATGATAAGTTTATCTATTTGATTTTGCCCGAGAATATCAGTAAAGAGTTAATAAAAATGCGACATGTTGTCGTCGCTGTTGAATGTATTATTTAAATTCATGTATTAATTTTGATATTCATTGGATGCTGACAATTAGAGAGGTACTCTTTGGGACCTAAGTATGGGTAAATAATTAAAATGACTTATTTACGATCATGCTCGTTCTTTTGCTCCTCCCCATTTAACCAGAGTACATGTATTATCATTAAAATAATATATGTAGGTAACAGATTATGTGATCTATTAGGTGTGTTCTGATTATGTTGCCTGTCAGACTTTCCCAGTATCCTGCCTAAGGATTGTTACGTTCAGGGGTGTCGCCTCGACACTCGACTAGGATGAATAAATTAGGGTTTGTTTTTTATAGATTCAATATACATGGTATCCATGAATACTGGACACCGGATTTAAGGTTTGTACGGGTATAATACTAATATTATATATTTCATAGAAAAAAGGTGTTTGGAAAAATCTTATCCATTTTATTATTTACTAGCTTTTCGCCCGCAGCTTCGCCCGCGTGTGCAACACGATTTTGACTGTTTTTTTTTCTATATCTGGTGAGATATTGCAAAATACTTATCTAAAATTTGAAAGACCAAAAAATTTACACACTATATTATATTATTGAAATATAAAAATGTCCTTTTAGCTACACCGATGGTCTATCATTCCGGGGGCCTTGTAGGGTCGATTTTCATGAGGGGATACAAATAGTGGAAGAACACTTTACTCTCAAGAATTAAAATTGCACTTCCTTGTATACCTTATTGTTGGTTTTTCTGTCTGGTGAAATGACCAGACTGCTATTAATACTGATTAGACCGTAACAGGCAGCTTAGAATTTCTCGTTTGAGAAGAGTCATTGCAAAGCAGATTTCAAGGGGGAAACGTAATCGTTCATGAAAACATAGTCGGAGGGTATCAATGGTCAATATCAATTTTCGAGGTATGAAAACTGAATCCCCCCGAGCACATCCAGTAATCACAGTGACCTTTTTAATATTTTCGTGCAAGGCTGATACTCTCAGGCTAGTCCCGTAACATAGCTTAAGTGGTTTAAGGAGACGCAGCAGTATTACAGGTGGCCCAAGGAGAACCCTCCTACACCATTAAGGAACTCCACAGAAGAGTAAACTGCTTTATCCGCTTGTAGCAATGAATCCAATTTCTGAGCCCTCCAACTAGTAAAGTGCAATTAGTCAAGATTATATAATTTTAATTGACCCCGTATGTTGAGATAAGGATACTAAAATCTTTATCTGTATTAAATAACTACGTCCACAAAAATGTTTTGTAAAGACCAATCAATGCGAGTGTTCCCGATTTCGGATATTAATACACTTACAGATTGAATCACCCTACTTATTTATCCATCAGTGTTGATTTCGACAAATTTTGTCTAGATCTACATAGCAGGACAAAGCCAGAATATTGATAAATTATTCAAAAGATAGTAAGTAGGGTTAGTACGCTTGTACACAATTTCAACGTTTGGAAAACACCTTCATTTAAGAAAATAAAATTGAGTAAGAGTTACGTCTCCCTAAAACAACAATTAATTACGTATCAGGTGCAGCTGTTTGTTCGACAAGTGTTAATGTTGTTATTTCCACGGGATCCATAAAGTAACGATTTTTTTTCACTGACAAGAAACAGAACACTTTACCTTGTAATGAAATAGATAAATAGCTCTATAAATAAATACATGTATTTAGATTTCATGCAATTTGTATTTTACGAAAATATTGCAGCTGCGCGGAAAAACGATGTAGAACTAGAATTCATTAGTCATAGGTAGTATTGAAGCTTGAATGCACAACAAATCCTTGTGTTGACATTATGTTTTATCCACCGGAAAAGATATATCCCCTAGGGAGGAAATATCTCAAAAAACCTTTAACATTAGGCCTAAAAACAGTATAACTGTGTACGGTATGTGACAGTTTCTTTTCCGAAAGGGTTTTTCTTTGATAGACAGTGCCGGAATAATTGTGTTTGCTGAGTGGATGAAACGTACCTAAAAAAACATGGAAAAAATGTAGATTTCATTTGAAATGATAGGTTCTGTTACTAATTGACTTCAATCAAAACACATAATAACAGTAACACGAATCATAATTTTGTGATTTATCACATGCGGCGAAGCTCGAAGTTACCGAAGTTTTGCAAGCCTCAGTTTGCTTCTTAATCCAGAAAACGGTCACTTCTTAAGCACTTTATAGAATTAGTGCGGGCTTAACTTCATGCAAATCTGTATCCAATCAATCAAAAAATCTGGTTTGCGTTACCCACATGGAATGTGTAATTAAAAAATATTCTGTTTAATATAAATAAGCTCATGCATACGATAGGTTTTGTAAATGCGTTAGTCGTAATAAAATATACCTCCTGTTATAAGCTATACAACAATTTGATGTTTGTTTATTTTTCAGTATCGTGCGTGTATTCATTATTTTGTTATTTAAAACCATGTAAAAAGTTAACTACTTTGTACAAACAAATAAGGTTAAGGCATTCGTTAAATATTTCTTTCGTGTTAAGTTAATTTGATTCTTCTGATCTGATTTCTATATTGTGTGCTTTGTTTATTGAATATGTTTTGTTACCCATAACATAAAAAAAGAAAAATAAATCGTTAACGGGGCTCATATTTTATTACAAAATAAAGCATGTTGTCCTATTTCGTTGTACCCGTCTTAAAAAACATATAAGTGCATTTAGTAAAAATCTGTTTACGAATCAAGTAACTTATTGACTAAGAAATCGATACAGTAAGCAGAATTTTCTGCCAAAAAAAAAAAATGTTATGATTATCTTATTTGAGATGCGGGTAGACGCTTTAGCACAATATCTTATGTTATGTTGACATACCTACGAAAAAAAAGATGTATGTATGAGATAGAAGCGTACTGTACTGGGTAGGTAATAATAAATTATTTGGGGTTTTGCGGGTAGGTAGGTTCGTATATTACGTACGTGCATTATGTCGGGGAGGCAGTTGCCGAGGCATCCACTTTATTTATTCAGACATCTATGATTCCTCGCGATGGAAGCCGAGCGCAAACCCCAGAGGTGCGTCACTAACAAAACACTATTATTATTGAATCTTCAGTGTTCCAGCTAGCTTGAAATGTTAGAAAAATAGTGTTAACGCTGCGTGAAACACGTTGAAATGGTAGAGTTATATTTGTAAAGTAGTCTTGTGAAGGCTATTCTCATTTTAACATTTTAAATTCTTGGGATAATATTATAACTAATGTTTGCGTTCTATAATGGTTCTTATTATAGAATTTGGTTATAAAAATTTCACTTTCACTAAAATTTTTAGTTGGTCAAACTTTGATGATAGGGTTACCTATTTTAACTATGAATTAAAATTTTAAATTAAAATTGAAATTACCTAGTTATGAATACTTATGTTAATAAGTATTCATAATAAGTATTCATTCTGGTGTACTTAACCAGAGAGACGCAGGTTCAAACCCTGCCTGAGATCGAATTTTTCTTTCACTAGAAATTTTCTTTAATTAGAAAATTCATTTCTTTGTGAAGTATTCATAACTTACGACTATAGAGTAATATTAGTATCTATTTTTATATGTTTGTACTTTAGGTACGTGTTGCATCCCCAAGGAAGTGCCCTAACAGGCGTTGCACAATGGGGGCTATTGGGTGTTCCTAGAGGACACAGTTCCCCGCTCAATTTGCTGATGGTGGCCACCGGGATGGTTTTAGTGGGTAAGAATCTCATACTGTCCGGTCTAATCCCCAAAGACCGGTCGTCTTTTGAAGGATTCCTCCCGTAAACAAAAAAAAAATACGTGTTGCACTTATATTATTATTATATTATATTATTATTATATTATTGTATAATAATTAGAATAAAAAATAAGCTTTTCATAAGATTTTGTCATGAAAAGCCTAACACTGATGAAGCCATTGGCAATATTCCTTGAGTTCATTTGGCAGTGTAAAAAGTTCACACCACATTAAGTCTAGCGTCGTATTGGCCGCTCGCCATAATGGTATGTTTGAGCCCACGCTGGTGTTATTTTCAAATGATAACTTATCAGATGTACGTTTTTATACCACTTCCTTCGTTTCCGTATGCAAATTATATGGAATTTATTCATTATGCAATCGCCGAAGAGCGATGTGTGATTTAATATGAATACATTTGTAAAATGGATGGCACTGCGCTAAAGTCGGTATAGGGCTTTAGAATAAGGCTTTCTATAGTCGGAAAGTGTCCGAAAAGGCACGGCTGGCTGTGATTGGGGGAGTGTTGGCGCCGACACTAATGTATGGTAGTGAAAGTTAGGTATGGCAGAAGAAACATGAAAGCAGAATAAATGCTGTAGAGATGAGAGCTTTGAGAAGTATGTGTGGTGTTACGCTAAAAGATAGAGTGAGAAACAGTGTGATAAGGGAGCGTTGTGGAGTGAAAGAAGATGTAGTAACAAGGATTGAGAAAGGTATGTTAAGATGGTTTGGTCATGTAGAGAGAATGGATGAACGGAGATTGACGAAACAAGTATATATGGTGAGTATGGATGGACGAGTTGGAAGGGGAAGACCTCGGCGAACGTACCGCAACCAAATTGCGGATGTTCTTAAAAAAGGCCAGGTTCCGAGCACCCTAAACCGACGGTCATGCATGAAAAGATTAATGAATGTAGATGAAGCGAAAGTAGTGTGCCAGGATCGTAGCAAGTGGAAATCTATAGTCTCTGCCTACCCCCATGGGAGACAGGCGTGACAATATGTATGTATGTATGTTTCTATATTAACTAAGCAAAGAGAGCACTGTGCTATAGTTGGTCTTTGTTGTTTACTCAAAATAGTATTAATCATCAAAATTTCTACTAGAGAAGTAACTTAGTAAGGGAAAATTTCATCTTGCAAAGAGAATAACATATTTCAACAATGAACGGATCACTATTGTTTTATAATAATAAACAAATCTCGATGGACGTGGATTACCTCCGGGAGCACCTACTTAATAAATTCCATCTCAATTTTTGCCCAGGGGTATTGTCGGTATAACAATTGAGGCACGGCTGCGGTACAAGGCTAAAAATGGTCAAATGAAAAGGTCAGGATAAATGACGTCAGACAGAACGCTACTGAGGAAACCGTTAATTCGGATTTTGAAAAGTACGTGCGTCAGCATCTAAAAGACGCTTTAATGGGTGTTGCTGTATAAAATTTCATCATTCATCACATTATCAGTGTTTGTTCCAGGACTTGATTAACAATTCCTCAAAGTCGCGAATCATTATCACCTACTGACAAGTTGGACAGTATATAATCTGCCTCCTTGGGAATCCCGGGCTTAACCTTGGCGGATAATATTTATTTATGTGTAGCCCATGTAGAAAAAACCAGGAAACGTAAGGCGAACCCGATGATTTATATGTGTGGGCTCGTAGTAAACACGGTGGGTCGTTATCAAGCCCCAGCAAAGTGCGGCATGATTGGCGGAGAGCGGGCGAGCTGTGGCCTGGCACGCTGCCACCTCGTCCCGCTGAATCTGCACTCGCTGCCACTTCACGGCTCCATTCGAACGCTTACATACTATTGTTCGCTGTAAAAACTAGTTTATCCTAATTTAACTATGTAGGAAAATGGGTTTATCCTTGGCAATAAGTGTCTGCTTGTGTAACCTCCTCTACAAGAAGTGAATTGATTAGAAACGGAATTATTCAAAAGAAAGTTAAAGTTAGTTGAATTATTTAAACATGGAGTCTTATAAACAAATGATTTCTGAAGGTGGTGAAAATTTGTAGCACTGCAAATGGATGTACATATCCTGGGTATCTAGTATTAATTTTGTAGAATTGTTATTAAACAGCTCTTATGGTAATTGTGAACAAAGTCATCATCCCAATCCTGCAATTTTCTCACATCGGCCTATAATGATCCCACTGCTGGGACTCAGGCCTCCTATCGGTGAGAGGGAGTGGTGCAGAATCCTCCACCCGTGCCCAGTGCGGGTTGATAGATGTCACATGTCTTCGATTTTTTAACATTCTGGGACATGTTTGTACAGGTTTCCTTACGATGTTTTCCTTCACCCTTTTTGGGAGCAGTGGTGATGACATATGTAATTTACACAAAGTAAAGCGTGTGCATTACTGTTTGGGTTCGAACCTCAGATCTACAACTCGTAAGTCGCGTCTGTTATGACTGGGCCACCACTTGACTGCTCCCTGCATACTACGACAAAAGAATATTTCGTAAATTCGCATTTCACACTCCCACGTAACTATGTATATAAGTTCGAAGCCGGAACACAATTTAATAGATTGCTTTCATGTAATAGCTTTGAACGTTTGAAGTAGGAAACTGCAAGTTGCGCGGGCGAGATGTGTGATTTTGATAATGTGTGCCTTATATTGCGCCAATACATATGTTATTTGCAGTTTATATAACATAGTAATCACTTTATTTACTTCTGACGGGCAATACCTGTATGTTCGGTCGATACGCCGGGATTTCGTACCCATATACTTTAAGCTCGTACTTTATTTTGTTTGGTATAGGTATTTATTTATTTCTCATATTTGGTGTAATGGGTACTTTTTAGTCTTATTACCTACTATCGTTTTACTTTATTTGTGTTGTTACCATGTACCTATATCTTCTCCGAGTACAGCAAATATCGATAAAATGTTTTCAACATCCCTAAGAGCAAACTAAACCATATAAACTTAATGGAATAGATAGACTGATATTAGCTTATAAAACTGTGCAGCGGTTGTCGGAATATACCCACGTTATTGTTATAGTTTTATTCTGAAGAGAGGGATGACGCTCTATGTATTAAATAGTGCCATCCCTTTCTCATTACATAAAAAGGATCGCATTATCACGTTGTGGTACGGCCTCCGATCGCTGAGCAGGATTCTAGTTAATCCCACATTAAAAAAAAGAATGCAACGGCGTCGCCAGCTTCAACTTTTGTAATTATAAAACTGCGTAGTGTAGGTACCTACCTACCTACTGCGAACTTCATCCATCACGTAAAAGTTATTCAAAGCGCAATATTTTTTAATAACGCCTTTCACATTTTAATTTTATTGTTTTTGTTTTGATTACGTGTATTTTTATTAACAGCTGGTTTCTTGACTTTTTGATTATGTGTTTTAGAGAATATGATAATAGACTTTTCGTATCCTGTACAATAGCATGTTGTGTGGTGTGGTGTGCTGATTCATCAAAAGTGGACATCTTAGCTACCCGGACCTAGGAGTTAGTTAGTACCAAGTTAAACTAGTCGTTTGAATGTTTGTATAGAGTTGTACTGGCTCCATAGATAAGTAAAACGTAATCCTTGTTAATTATGTGTATCTAATCTAGTTATGAAAAGGAAGGCTATTTACGTCAGCAAACTTAGTTTCAAGGCAGATATGCACGCGTTGTGCACTGTGGTTAACGAAGCGACTATCGGTCGGTCGGTGCAGACAAGGCGCTCGAATCGATATTACATTATCGTGATTGACTCGGACGCCTGTGGAGGGACGGACCGAACAAAAGGCGATCGTCTTGCAATGATAACCGGCATTGACCTGATGTCAACACGAAAGTGGGTTAGGGGCGGCCCTATGGCGCGCTGCCGGCCTTACCCTCGAGTTGCATTCGAAAAAACATTCCGTCATTTAACTACCTGTCATTAGAACTACCGCCACTACAATGGCTGAGTAGATACTGAAGGTGAAAGGTACTGATTACAGTTAAACGCTCGTTTTTGTGACATCTGACATATAAATAGCGAAAACTCGATCTCAGGCAGGATTCGCGGTTCCGTGCGTCCAGATGTTGTCAACTAAGCTACCGAAACCACTGTCCGTGATGACGAATTGCTCTTCCATTTTTTCCGTCTTAAAGTGACGCATAATTTATTGATGACACGTTACCTCAACCACTACACGAACTAACACTATACTACACTAACCATCATGACTTACTTTACAGTTTTTTCAATGCCGACCAATGTGACATGAATGATATGATGATGATAATGATAAATTCGATCTCAGACAGGATTCGAAAAAATAACATTATTATAATAGTTGCTTCTGTTACTTATTATGTTTGTGTGTAAATATGTCAAGTCAGTCATGTAGGTAATCGGCCAGTCGGATAGGTAAAACAGATCTGTTCAGGAGATGCGATTTTGAAAGAAAGTGGTATCATAAAAAAACATGTTACGGGTTATTAAGATTGTAAAAATCAACTTACCGATTTCAGTTCACGTCAACCATCGAACATAATTATTTGCGTTTTATTTCAAAAATATATGTGGTACTCAGCACCAACTTTTTTTGATACAGTAAAGTACTTGCCTAAGAAAAATTACGACATGCAAAATATCGTAAACGAGATTAAACAAATACTTAAATGACTTTTGATAATTTGATAAAAATATAGTATGTTAAGTTTTAAATACGTTTTTGACACATAAAAATGTTAAGAAATTTGGACGGCTTTTCTCGCAGTTTGATTTAAAGTTTTTACGATTCTTATTAAAATCGTTGAAGTCGAGTCGAAGGGAGAAGTTTTTTAACTAGGCTTTTATAGCTCTTTGAGCGAGCGGACATGCAAAGCGCGATAATCGAGGGATTCACAAAGAGAAGTTAGTCGCGGAGGTGACCATTTGTCCAGTAGTTATAGTAAGTGTAGATAGTTATTGCAAGTACTATAACTCATGTTTTACGAACTTTTCAATTTTACTTTACAAACGCGCAAACATTCGCGACGGGAGCCAGATAAAGATAACATATCCATCTATATTAATGACTAGAGAATTTCCCGCGGCTTTGTCCGAATAGGATCCCGGGTATCCCGCGAGACAATAAATAGTCTATGTTAGGTAATCGCGAATAATGTAGCTTCCTAATGGTCAAAGAATTATTAAAATCGGATCAGTAGTTATAGAGTTTATTGACGACAAACAAACAAAACGAACTGTGGATTAAATTAGTACTCCTCTGCCTAAATCTAAGAGAAATGTCCTTTTAAATAAATTTTCAATCCTGAAGGTTGTTCTTTACTCATAGTTTTTGTTTCAGTATTTTTTTCTGTTTCGCATCCATTTTCTTATTGTACTTTTATAGTTTTATGAAGAGTGATTGTAGTCTGTCATCCGTAAGTAACCCTTAGGGAAAAAACATACTTTGTGTTCATGGCCGCCTACCCTACTCTTGGTTCGTCTCTCGCAATCTCATCAATAAATTGTTTTGCTGATCTTGTCTATTCAGAAAGGTTAAAAAGATTGAAAAGGATCACTTTCACAAAGTGATTTTATATAGCAATCGGACTGCCTCAATAGTCTAGTGGTCCCAAGCGTAACTGCTTTGCTAGAGGTCCTGGGTTTCGATTCTCAGGTTTAGCAAACTGTTATTGAGTTTTTCTATGAAATTCTCAGTAGCAGCTCAGAGTATGGATTTGTACCGGTTAATGACAATGGGCTCGCCCCCTATTACATGGGACCTAAATATACTGGCGAAGTGTGGGTGTACATAAGTACACATCTGCCTAACCCTTCGGGGAATAGAGGCGTGATGGTATGTTATCTTTATAGTAATATTCAAAGTATTATTTAAAAATACATAAATAATCTATTAAATTCATCATCATTAACCCATTTCATTGTCCCACTGCTCGGCACGGGTCTTCTCTCAGCACGAGAAGAATCAGGCTATCTACCACGCGACTTTACTACGGGTTGGCAGACTTCACATGCCGTCAAGAAAATCTCTCAGGCATGCAGGTTCCCTCACGATGTTATCCTTTACCGTTTAAGCGCGACTTCGGAAAGTCAGAGGTGGATTCGAATTCAAGACCCTTGGCAGTCCAATAATCATATTACTAGACTATCACTGCACCTAACTTCATGCGCCATTTAAATAACTACAATCTCACGACTCTGGGATGGACAAAAGTACCGCGTTATTTTGGTTTAGAGAATCTTTATTCTCGATACCAACATAAATGTCATTTACTTGAGAACAATACTAAAATCTTAAAACTACTCAAAGTTTGTTGTCGTCAGTTACAAATTAGTTATTTAAGAATAGACTAGTGGGAGTGAGACTCGCGCACCAGTGTTCCTTGTTATTTTATTACAGGGGGCAAAAAATTATGTGTTTTGGTAATAACCCTTATTTCCTAAAAAAATGTCAAGTCGTCAACTTTCGCCGTCGTCAGCTGTCGCTTCCCTCACATTTCTGTTCTTCTTCCTATAAGGATCTTGAAAGCAACTGGTTATCTCTGAACACCATAACATATCTAGCTCTCGTATCAATTTATTTCGCAAATGACGGCGCTTTCATTTCTCTTAGGTAAGTCTGTTCCTTTCATTACGGTATATATATTATACTGTGGAAGTAAATCAATGAAAGTTGTCTTCCTTTGTAAGCCAATGATGCTACAAAAATAGGGACGAGCGTCGCTTGCATAAAAATCGAGTCGACAAAAGCGGATTTAATGAGTAGCAATCGATACTTCATTGTGAACAGACACCCACGCGTTAACTGTTAAAGTAACAACGATTTACTTAAATTATTCATGTATCTACGTTTGAAATATAACTGTGCAAAACTTAAATATTCTTTGTAATGGGAAAACTTTGAAAATGAAAGCTAAAAATCGAGGTAAATAAAGCTAATATAAAGAAGTTGTCAGGGTGCACATTGGGAATAGTTGCGATCCAATCTTATTATGAGTTGGCAACTTTCTGTTCCGAGTGGTTCACCTCGGCTATGAGTGTCTCAGGTGATTTTATCTAATAATGTTTTGCGAATTCATTCGATAACCAGCTTTAGTATTGCTACAATGTTTTTGGGTTAGAATTGTTTTTTTTTGCAAGGATAAATTCATGGCTCCGATCAGAAGGTTACAGACAAGTGTGGTTTTATGTCAATTCGAGACTGACACACCACGCAATTCTCTCCGTTGGCTGGCGATTCATGAGGATTAATTCCTTTAAGGATCCATATAGATTTTCCTTTTGAAAGAAAAGGTAGTGATTGCGTACTTGCAAATGTAATTGTAGATTATGTAGAAAACATTATTTAATCACTGAGCGCAAGTTAATAAATGAATTTCAAATTTAAAAATCCCCCGATAATTGCATTATCTCTCGACCGATATTTATCAAACATAGCTAAGACACTCCCGACTAATTCACCTTTCAAACAAAAAAAACTAAATCAAAATCGGTTCATCTGTTCGGGAGTTACGATACCACAGACAGACACACACACAGACACGTCAAACTTATAACACCCCGTCGTTTTTGCGTCGGGGGTTAAATTAAAAAACAAGACGTGTTTCTTTATTGTATAAAATATTATAGAACAGTTGTACAATTCCGAATAAATAATTATAATGAGAGATTGGATTGAAAGGATTGTAATGGCAGTAAACTTAATATTACGTGAATTAATATATTTCATTAGTTATTTAGGTTTGCTACTTTTTACAAAAAGACTTAGACAGCAACGTGTTTTATATAAAATAAAGAACTGCGAGATAAATGATGAGTTACTGCAGGGTCAGAATTAGAACCTTAGAGCCTTTGAAAGGAAAGCTATATAACATAATATATATACTCGATAAAACTTCACCTAACATTAATGTTCTGAGATAAAACGAAAGGTTTAGGTACGTGTTTTACTGAAAAGAGATAGGTATGATAATATTTGGCACGGACGACTAATCAGAAAAGAGAGTTTAACTTGGAGGAAGGAAAATCCGATTTCAGGCAAGTTTATTATATCGAAAAATAAAGATCAAACACTGATCAAAATGTGTGACCAATAAATACAGTCGAATTTAGAACCTCTTCCTCATTTGATATCGGTTAAAACAAAACACTTATCCACTTCATACTTATATATAACTAAGTACTTATATCATAGCTGTCTCCACGTCTATCTAGTCTACTTCATTATGTACAAAACAGAAAAAAAGCTAGTTCCAAGTTCATTAAACCTTGTTACCCTTGTTACCAATAAAATCCGTAAAAAGTAGTTTTATTTCAATGTCTAATATTCGCGTAAGTTTTAGAAACCAGTACGATTTAAATGAAATTTGATATAGAGATAGTTTGAGAAGTTACCTTTGGGATGCGAGTGAAACCGCGGGCAAAAAATAATAACCTGTCTTTAAGTAAATAAATAAGTATGCGTAATACATTACCGTTAAATATATATACTTAGTACTCGAACATCTTTTAGTTGATTTTGGTTTGAAGCCTTTCGTTATTTGGGTTCTAATAAATCACAAATTGCCCTGGGGAAATCAAATAACCTACAAACGGACGATTCATATTGGGAAACCACAAATAGATATAGTAAACGAGCACCTGAATACATTCGTGTTTAGGTATGTGAGAAACTGTAGAAATATTTTTAAGCCGAAATTTTCAAAAACAAATGTCTGCTAAGTTTTGTTTTTGACTACATAAAGTCCTTTTGAGATCATTTTGTATAATACGAGATCAGCTTATACGGCAAAAAATTATGGTACCCTGTGGGGTCGTGAATCATATTGTGATTTACAAAAGTGGTCAAATTAGACCCCCAGATCAACTAAAAAGACAATAACAAGATATTATATTAGTAATAATGAAATCTTTGAGTGTGACAAAAGTTTCTCCAGATTTAAATGAACACGGCATGCAATATTAGATTATTATAATTATGGGGGAATAAAGTTTGTCAACGATGATGAACTAATATTAATAACAACATTTTATAAAAATATCACTGTAATAAATTGATTAAAAATAACTAAAGGAACAAACATAATTATACACTACATACACAACACCCAATTAGCGCCAATTACTAAAATGGATTCATTATACAAAATTATAATGTTTACGTACGCGCTGGCGTCGGCCCACTAATGTTTACTTTCATAGGCCGGGAAACATTTCACAGGACATTTACCACTATTATTACTTTGAGAATTAATATCCTCAATTCTAAGGAAAACAAAGGTTTGTTCCGGTAGGTACGTTTCGATACTGTATTCTTTTTGAATATGACAGGTTGATTATATTGTCTTATGATTTTATTATGTTCACGTGTTTTAATACAATACACACGCCATTGATCAATAATAAAGCTTCGATCTTTAAATAACGGTCATAAATAAAATTTAATATACTGAACAGGTATCGTTATAGTTGTATACAACCACGTGTTATGTACGTACGTACGTACTATGTACAGCTACGTTTTTCGGCCGCATACTTGGAAACAAAAAAGTCAAATGATCTCCAGAGCCCTTTTTACTTAAAATTAAGTGTTTTCAGAAATGAGCATCTGAAATATTCTGCCATATATGACAGTGAGCGTTAATGCGTGACGACATCACATTTGACAGTCATCACCGACACTGAAACCGTCCAAGAACCGGGTTAAAGTAAAAATGAAATACAGTTGTATCACGGACCGGAAAGGCTGTGAATGCTGGCGTCCATAATAAGTCGTATATTAAATAGTATTCATAAAAAAATCTAACCAAATGGTTCTAGAAAATGGTGTAAAGGTCGATCCACAATTATGCACCAATGGCGATCAATCACAACAGTCTGACAATGAAAAAGTGCTGCAACGTTTCACGTGTTATCAATCTGGCCGCAGCCAGCTTGCATTGCACCCCGCGATAGCCGTCCACCTCACTAAATCAATAACAACGACACACTTGAGTGACGTCTCATTCATTGTAGGAAAACTAACAGCCATGTTTATTGGACAAAGTTTAAAAATTCTTTAATTAATCTCCCCCTTTGATTAACCTATCAAAAATTTATTGGCACATAACAATGAAATCGTTTATTCTGTCGACGTCCACCATTACTAATTAAATATTTGTTCGTAGTAAAGTGCTTACATTTTATTACGGAAAACGTAACGGCTGCGAAAATAGGTAGGTAGGAGGCATCTTAGAAAAAAGTGATTACAGTGAAGCGTAAAACCGGGCCTGTAACGCATTAAGGGCACTATGTATTTATATTTCTGGTTTCCACAAGTCGCCGTCGCTCGGTGCCAGCACTGCTGGCTCAATGGCTCACTTGGACGCTGTAGAACGCTGCTCTACTGGCTCGATGATGACGATTAGACTTTTTAACTAACGTTTCACACGTCCTTACAAAAAGAGTTTATAAGCTCTCCTTGCGTTTTCATGTTGATTAACTACTAGACTTATTCACCGTTTAACACAAGACGCGCCTGCTTTTAAAATACGTATATTCCACGTACATGTCTTGAAATAGTACAGATAATCTGTTTAACAGTCTCTGCATAATGGCCTCGTGGTTTTATATGTAACTGTGAGTGATATAAGCTTGTAGCTTGCGTCTAGACTCCTCTTCTCCGCCTTTTCAATGTTTGTTGATTTTTTTTTATTTTTACCATATTTTAATTCAGACACGTGAAACGCGGTTCGCAGCGTGCAAGTACACGATGTAGATACGCAAATGCAAATATGGATGGGTAGTATAGATTATTACTAATAGAACTTAGCAAAAGTATTATTGTACAGCTCGTTATGACGGTGACTACAGCAGAAATAGTAGCATAATACCATCTGTGTCAATGCCAACAAACACCAAACTTTGTAATATAACTTTTCGCAGCTCGCTGTGTAGTCTGCATATTAATATTTGTTCTAAGGTAGGAAACGTCTATACAAATCGCTTTACCCTACAAACATATATCCAACTTAATGTTGGAGAATATAATTTAAATTAAAAAAAATGTTGTTGACTCATATTTTACGTAAGATGATGAAACAGTTATGCTTACCTATCGAGAACGACGTGGTCTCAGTTGTATGACAAATGGCGGGATCCGTTTCTTTTATTTCATATTTTTCGATCTGAAGTCGGACTTCACAGTGACATTTTTTAAATTAGTTTTCTACCGTGAATAATGAGTGTGCTCGGCGGAAGAAGAAAACGCGGCGTGTTTGTTTTATTCATCGATGCTTATTGTTAGTATAACGACGTATAATTGCCTGTTGTTATTTCGGTATCGGTTGTTGGTACATCGGTAATTGTCACGTTGTGGCGTTGTAGCGTGTCAACAACTGATTTTGGAACTTTTGACCGTAATTACTGGTTAATTACAAGCTGCTTTGTTAGCCAAACTAGATATTTTTTGACACTGTTTGGCAGTTTTTAGGGTTCCGTAGCTAAATGGCAAAAAACGGAACCCTTATAGATTCGTCATGTCTGTCTGTCTGTCCGTCCGTATGTCACAGATTTTTTTCTCTGAAACTATAAGAGCTATGCTGTTGAAACTTGGTAATTAGATGAATTCTGTGAACCGCATTAAGATTTTTACACAAAAATAGAAAAAAACTAAAAAAAATGGGGTTTCCCCATACTTAAACCTGAAACTCAACATTTTTTTTTCATCAAACCCATACGTGTGAGGTATCTATGGATAGGTCCTCAAAAATGATATTGAGGTTTCTAATATATTTTTTTTAAACTGAATAGTTTGCGCGAGGGACACTTCCAAAGTGGTAAAATGTATGCCCCCCCCCCTGTAACTTAAATGTATGATGTACATTACTATGTAAACTTTCAACGAAAATTGGTTTGAAAGACAGCTAGTAAGTATTTTTTTTAATACGTCATAAATCTTAATGGCACGGAACCGACTAGTATCTACATGTTTAATTGAATTTGTTTGAAAAACTAATAATATAGCTTCTTTATATATGCGGTAGTCCGTAGATGTCCACTCCTAAACATTGACCTCCAAATCGCTTACATCATTTCTCCAAGGAATGTTTATAATTGAGGTGTTTTGATTTGAAGGCCCGATAATTGGGGACCTTAACCTCAATCTGTTAGGGAATACTTTTATTAACCCATGTGCCTATGGTAAATAGGTACATGAGTAGCGTGTGGTTGTAATAGGCAGCAGAATGATAACCAGTCGCGCGATTTTTCATATAGTTTGATCAGAATTCATCACTTGACTCGTATGATCAGAAAAGGCAAATTGTTGATTAGAAATATGAAGCTCTTTCTCTGCCTCTTTTAGATATAACCCACGGGAAAGTCGTTACCAAGTCTTCGGGAATCGAATTAAATTATAGTTATTCATATAGACACTGATAATACTTTCAGTCACGACATTCGTACATTAAGAACACATCAGAAATCATTGTTTTTAAATCAGAGTTAACGTGTATTGCTGATAGCTGATTACGGATATTTAAAATTAAAATTTTATGCAAAAGTCTATTATAAGTTATAACTTTACATATAGATATTTATTGAAGAATATTATGCTTTCTGACTGATAACATAATATTTCTTTCGTTAAGTTATTTATGGTGTCCATTGTATTTAATGTCGTATGCCACATATAACTCCATATCGCTATTTATACATTTATAAGTAATCCTTGCATTTGTTTGCAGAGCAAGATAATCCTTCTCCCCTTTACGTGATTTATGGTCTAAGTTTCCAGCTACATCCAAATAAAACATACTACTCGTAAAAAATATTGAATGATAACAGTTTTATGACGTCGCTTCATATGCTAAAATAAAATAAAAACAAAACACGAAACACTGCAAAATAGTTCGTTTCAAACGTCAAAATGGAAAAGCGCTGTCAGCGGTTGTTAGCGGCTGGATTAGAAAATGTAGCAATGTATGTAAAGTCAACTGCAGTAGGCAGATACCCACTTGGTTTTTATTTTCAACAAGGTTTGCTGGAGCCGCGCCGTCGGTCACTTGTTACTTTTTTATTGCTTTGCTCTTTACATAACGGTTTGATGGCGTCTATTTGGATATATACCTAGGTGGCCCAACAGATATATAATATTGTCTTGTCCAAATATGAAATATGTCGAGTTCATACAAATTTAGATACATTCATACCACTTCCTCGGATCGGAATGGTCCACTGTTCGATTTTTGCAACACATTCATTTTTATTTATATATGTAGATTAGAATCGCTTTTCAATATAGGGTAAACTATTGACTAGCAAAATTTCGCGGAGAATTTGTTTTATTTGGATGCACATATTATTAACATAATTATGAAGATTTGATTTACATACATAAATTATTATCATCATACACAAATTATTTGGTATTATATTGTACCTACCATGCTGAGATTTTCTCAAGTTTTGAAATATTCTACACTTTTTTATTCTGATGGGTACTGCGGGTCCTTTTTCGTAAACCGTTGGCATTTGGCCAACGGTTTGGCCAAATTGGCAAATATCCTTTGAATCTATTGTGTTTGTTTTCTTGATTGCACTACAAATGAATACACAATCGAAACTGCATCATGGGTCTAGTAGCCCCAAGGGCGGCGATTGAGCGCGAGGTCCCGGGTTAATTAGACTAACACCACTGCTCCATGCTCGAAACTAGTAGTGTTTGATTGGGTTTATAATTACATAATTTTCAGTTTTGTACTCGGTTAACGGCAATAAGCTCGCCCCTACTACATAATCATAATAGCGAACTGTGGTACATTTAAACATCTCTATCTAATCCTTCGGGGAATGCAGGCGTGATGGTATGTTGTGTATGTTATATGGAACCTAGAACCTGAACATTGGTACACCTCTACCTAACCATTTGAGAATTCAGGCGTGATTTTTATATTTAAAAGCACATTTCGCTACTTATTGATGTATAAAAGTTCCAGCTGACACCGTACTAGCCTCGATGTGCCGAGCTTGCGACGCTCCTCATTATATATTCTCTCGATGGATAATAATGATATATTACAACCAGCCAGTTGGCATTTTTACGTAACATGATGCTTACAACAGTAGACTATACGTCTTATACTGTTCTCTGAACAATTTTGACAATACAATGATATAGGCGACTAGACGATCTCTGTTGCCTGTATAATAATCTAATAATACCCTTGCCATTTCATGTTTAATGAAAAAGACACCTTTGTCATAAGTTTCTTATTTATTCGTAGCTCATAAGTAGCTAGTTGTGTTTTTGAAGAAAATTTCTTGTATTTACTTGGGGTATAGACCTGGGGAGAACAATTCACTTTCGAACTCATCGTTTTAGTCGTTATCGAACGTAAGCAAATAATCTACGATATATGCAACGTCATCATCATCGTTATCATCAGCCTTAATCAGATCACTGCTGGACGTGAGCCTCCCCTAGTATGTGTTGCTATATACGACAATTAATTATTTATATATTATTGATCAATAATAACCACCACAACATTTTTAAATATTTCCTGTACAACTTGTAATACTCGGGGACATTCACATTTATGGCGAGTTGATTTTCACCGCCGTAAACTCGCCGATGTTGCGTGGACTGAGTAGCGGAAAAGGTGAAACCTCACTTCCGGCCAAGGCGCCTCGTTAATATTTTCTTATTTTTTTATAAATACCTACTTAAATAAGCGCAAAATAATAATAATAAATTTATTTCATAAAAAAAGGGGATTGTAGTATAGGCATACACAAAGATAAACAAATTAAATATATGATAACAAAATAAGATGTCCCGAAATACAATAAAAAAAATGGATATTGATGAAATTCATTAAAATGAGTTGGTATTAAGTAGTTCTCTAGTATACTGATAATCTAGGCAAAAAGTACTCGGTTTTCTAGGGATGTGTCCATTCCAACTAAAATAAAAGATAATATCGCCGTCAAATTACTTAAATATATTGTTTTGGTAATTAACTAAAAGTTATCTATTTAAATGTGGGTAATACACGTTGAATCAGGAATCAGTGCAAAGCTGATAATAGTTGGTCATGGAGTTTTGCGGTGTATCTACTAGATAGAAACAATTGGGGGCGATGTCATAAAAGTTAATAAAGCAATAAGGTCAGGCTAGTAAAAAGCTCGCTGCACGCTCTGGCTGCTCTCTCGCTCTGACTTCATACAATTTTTGTTCGCGTCTCAGTTTGAGTGTTTCATTTTGAAATTGCTTTTGCAACTGTTCCTTTGTAAATTACTAAGTATTTCAACAATGTTTTCCTTCTGGAAAAAGAGCAGGCTTTCAATGCTTGACATTAAACTGATATTTTAAGCAGAAAGATTTAAGAGAAGATATTTAAAAAGTTTCAATCGACTTAATGAAAAGATGTAAGTAATACACGCTAATCTTCATGTAGCTAAACATGTCAGCAATAACAATATGGCAAATGAAAACAATGAATGCGTATAAACAATTGTGAGTATAAATTAACTAATAAATATATAAAGTGCTTCATTTATAAACCGTGATAACATCTGTCCTTACGTAAATAAGTCGGTGCATACTAATGTGTGCCTGTAAATCTGCGTCATTCACAGTAATACATTTTTAAGGAAAGTGTCAAGAAAGCTTTATTGGGGGCTATGGTATCGTAAAATTTCCGGTGATTCATTAGACTGTAAAAGGTATATTGTAGGTGATGAGGTCAGATATGGAGTATTTAAGCCGCAATTAAACAGTGCAAATATTACTGTTTCATGCTCTGGATAATAAATACCGCTGTAATTGGCATAAACTGCAGCTAGAGTAGAAGATAATTTACGAATTCAATATAAATATCAGAATAATTATATGTACCTAAACTAGGGATCTATCATTGGATTGGAAATTATAAATACTCGTCTCGTTCTTGATTGATTTAGTTTTTGTCAATAATTTTTTCTTTTCCAATTTCTCTCTTTGCAGCTGTCTACAACTTATGGGAAACCTACTCGGATTGAATGATTGATTTCGTAATAAGGCTTGAATATTATTTAGGTAGCTTGTTCCATCAAAGATTTTTTCTCAATTGCTCTCAAAGCAAATATGCGTAAGTTTACAGTTAGCACTCCATTTACTAAATCCTGTGCTCGATAAGGCGGCCATATTGCGTGCGACTGGGACCCAAGACCTGTGACCCACCGCCCGCCACCTGTAATTACTGACACAAACCTCTACCTTTGTACAAATAGTTTAATGAAAGGGTGTTTAGTTGCGTCACATGCTAGGTGTTGCCCGCCCCTGATGAGTTTATACTGACAAATTAAAAATGTATCCTCACTATGTCTAGTGTGACTGTAACCAGGCTGATGTTTATTTTTTTTTGTATATTTTGATTATTAATTTGGATGTTTAAAGTCAGTCTATGTCCTGGCCAAATATCTTGCCTCTAAGCGGAATTTAGGCTAGTTCGTAATAGTAGCACAGTTATCATTGACCGCCCTGTATTTTTTATATAAAATGATTGCTATTTTATTGCTTAGACTATCTCATTAAAATACAACATGTATGAAAAGTAAAGATATATCAGTTGGTAGGATAACTCTTATTTTTAGTTTACCCCTACTCTTTGTGTTATCCTCTATTCTTCTTTATTGTCTTCCTCATATTTGTGTGCATGGCTAGTTAAAGTTCCTTTCTATTCGTTTTTCCAGACAACAGCTGTCCCCATCGGACGAGTAGTTCGCCACAATGGAGTTCATTATCTTGCGCCAGCTCCGACTCATCCAACTGAAAGGTACCGCATCCTAATGCAAACTATTTTCACATTACCCGCTCACAACCGCTTCCATGCAAATGACCCTCCGCATCAATGAAACTTCGCTCGAAATAAACCTACGTCACCATCGCTCTATTACGAAATGCCTTTTCATTGAGTTTTTTAGCGGCAGGTTCAGTAAATTAGTTCTAAAAATAACGCAATGTATTGTATAAGGACAGTTCGCGTTTTTTGTTTAGTGCTGTGATAGTAGTTTTCTAGACGTTAGCTGATGCGTGTCGTTGGCGGCCTCTTTAGATCAATAGTTTGGTCGCTCTCGCTATGCTGTAACGTTATAGTATGTCGGTGACTTGACGTTGCAGATGAAGTAAGTATCAATTACATAGTTCCTGCGTATTATAAAAATCTTTTTCAATAAATCTAAGGAATTTTGTTAAGAAAAGTTATTATAAAGTTAAAAAATCTAGGTTTGTTTATTTTGGCATTTGCTAAGCCTGTAAATATCTTACATCACACTAAAAATACACAAGCGGGGTACTCTTTACACAAAATTTAGGCCGAAATGGCCTCTGCGCCAGTTTGGCAATATTAAGAAGATTAATAAACTTTGTTGAGAAGATCGTTAAAGTACGATATTATATAAGAGTTTCCCGTTACTAGGGCGATCGATTCATTAGGCTTACTTATGGGTTTTTTTCCATCAGCGCGTCAGGGATTAGCTGAGTATTGCTTCCTTAGCTTACGCCTAGGCACATTGTGACATATAGGATTATCCGGTATTAGTGCTCGATGAATTGATATTAGGTATCGAGCGACGAACTCGACTAAGTTTAGAAATGTACGTTGTATTTTGCAGTTTTAGAACATAATAGTCATAGTTGTGATAGAATGCCACTGTGAAACCTGAAGCTCGAACAATGGATAGCAGTCTAGTTCTAGTCAGTAGGATTTCGACATAACCTGCTACCATCTCGGATAGCGGACATGTATGCGGAATGGACTACATAATTATGTGTGTATATCTGTGTGTGAGAATGTATACTGAGCATATATTCGTATATACTTATAGTGGAAATCACTAAATTGTTTACTATTTAGCGTAGGTATACTACACTGAAGTTACGAAACGATAGAATAGAATATGACCTATCCTTAATTAATTCTATCAGTCATAATATGAATATAGGTACTTAAGCAATGCTGATGCAGGAAAAATTGTTAAATTGGTTTGAAATTATGCCACAAACCTCAACAAAAAAAAAATTTGGTTTAAAATTGGCACCTGACAAATTTTCTTATTAACAGCAAAAAAAGAAAAATACGGGACTAGCTTCATGAAGTTTTTGGATACAGAAAATTAAATTATTTTTATAATTTTATAAGTTTGCTGTTTACCTTAAATTCAAATTCTTATCAATTCGTTTCACATAGTTTCACATATTTCATTGTTATGCAAAACGTAATCACATTACAAGATATAAACCAATTTCAATGGTTTTTAACATAATTAATAAATAGTAAAAATGAACTACGACTTAAATAAAATGTGAAAATTTTAATAAAATGAAGTCAAAAATAGGTATGTCAAATTAGTACCACTTCGACTTGACAAATTTAGTTAACTTTAACATTACGGGCAACATTTTCGCTATAGGAGGCATTCTTTTAACTTTGCAATTGTGTGCACTTATTAGAGGTGAGTCGTTTACCCAAAACTCAGGTCGAGAGCAGGTTACGATGTCGATAAGACACGGCGCCCCTCTGTTGGTGAGATTGCTTTTTATCGAAAGGTCCCGTCATGCTAACATACCTACGTTCCGCCGCGCCTCGGTGATCTCTTATAACTTTCAGTTACCTATGTTCAAAACTACATTTAATGTATTTACTCACACTGTTGCCATCATTGAACGGCAGAAGACATTTAATCCGAATAAGAAAAATATACCAGTTATGGGATATTTTTTTGTCACTCCAACTTTACCATTAACGCTACGGAATAGTAATAAGAAACAGTTGGCTATGATGTCTGTCACGATCTGTCACAATCACGCCAAGTCTTCTGAAACGTCATCTTCAGTGAAAGCCTGATCTCCTCTCTCTCTATTTCCAATACAAAGTGAGTAAACCTTAAGCTCTTTTAAAGAAAAATCAATACAATTTAGGGATAAATATTTAACTGGAAGCTATTATATCTCTGACCTGTCAGGGGCTGGCTAAGCGTGTGATTAATTTGGTTTGATTAACGTTCGTTGTGTAGTACGAGTATTAGGACTGACTTGTGATAGAACAGCAATGGCGTACAGGAATAGATCTATATCAGTGGCGGACGTTTGACAAATGATAATAATTCTCAATGAAATAAGAGCCGGGCAGCGAAAAAATAACATATAATTTTACTAATAAGCATCGATTATATGCCTAATCCCTCTCGTACTGAGAGGAGACCCGTGCCCAGCAGTGGGACAATGTAATGGGTTGATGATGATCGATTATATGATGTCGTGTGATAATTCCGCGATCGAGAGTTAAATAACTATTTTTTAATTTTTTTTCTAGTACGTTTCTATTGATGACGGCGGTTGATGTGATGCAAAATTTGTTTATTTAGCCTTTATTATTTTTAAGGCAATACAATACCTGTAGGCGCTCATAAATCGCATCTATTACTGCTGCTAACAGCCGTCGAGCAAGTTTTTGTTCAAGAACAAAACATGCCAAAGCATTTATCTGCAAATCATTCGTAGCGCTAAATATAGCGTGTGCCGTCATTTGTAGCTGCACGCTACGAGTACGCTACAAGCACGCTACGCCGCTACGCTGCTACGCGGCTACGAGGTCCCGGTACGTAGCGTGGTTTGAATCTGTGAACTGTGAACACCGTTTGTGTAATATTACGATGCAACAAAGGCTTTTATGAACCCGCGGTAATTTAACACTGTAAATTCTTTATCAATATAGTTTTATTATGGTTCAACAAGTCAATTATATAATGCCTTATATCTATAAAATAGCAACGATATTGAGTCATTATAAAAGTTAGTGATAGGTTAAACTAATCGTTTCTTGATGGTTCATATTTTTGGTCCATATATTGTATTCAACGTATTAAAACGAATTTAATAGATATATTTGTATATTTATATTATACAAATCTTCACGGAATTATATTGCTAATACTCTCAAAATAATTTATGGGAATAAAAATATTACGATGTTACGAGTATTTTTGTCAAAGTCCATCGCTAAGAAAACTTGTTTTATTTGTACTACCATTTTTAACGTAGTTCTTAAAATATTTTTGAGAAAATTTCTGAAAGTGCAGTAGAAGCAACTTTCATCATTTTCCCGACGGTTGCAGGCGTGACCGTGCGATGGATGGATATCGATATTATTGATTTTCTCTTTACGAGAATAACTGTAAGACTTGATAGACAGTTTCTTCCACGGTAGGAACAATACTTAGTTCTTACGTAACTCCTTATATTGCATTGTGTTTGGCTGTTTATACCATTTGTATGAAAATCACGACGACCGCATTTTCTACATTACCATTTGGAACTAGGTGTGAGTCAGATAAAAAAGTTTTATGTTATCTATTTACGAGTGTTTTATGTAAAGTGGAGGGTGCTGAATCGCGTGTCAAATGGTTTAACTAGGTGGTGCGGTGGTGGTGGCCTATGTGTGGCGTGTACCGGCTGGCGTGCCGGTGTGCCGGTGTGCCGGTGTGCCGGTGTGCCGGTGACACGATAGTGCAGCACGATGCACCGCGCCAGTCTGTGCGCCGCTCCATTAATTCATGTTCATACGTCACTGCCTCCGTTATCGGGTTTCCGGTAGCGTGTGCAGCTTTACCATTTTATACCAACAATAATCTATGCAACCCGCTGGGGTAAACGAACCTCGCTATTTAGCATTAATAAACACTTAAATTGTAACTTGTGGTAGAATCTTCACGAAGCGGTTGCTGCTAGAGTGCGACGTGAAACGCCATTACATAATTTAACACTGTTTCAGACATCTATTGAATTTTAACAAAGGAATCAGTCAAAACAATTCTGCTGGTCGATTCAATCTTCTACTTATTTACATATTTGTTTACACTCCATCGGCTTTGCAATCACAAATAGCTTACGAGTTCGTTTTTCAAATTGTAATAGATTTTAATCACGTGACATTGAAATGAAACAACCTAGAGTACTATATAATTAGAAATGTGTTTTTTAGTTTGTTTGGAGGTCGTGAGGGCTATTTGAGTACATACACTTCATTCAACCTTTTCAGCACTCGATACTAAGATATTTATAGGGTCTGATACAGGTTCATTATTCTTTTACGGAAAGTGGGTAAAGTAAATACATAATATGTGTATTCAAATGAAGCCCTGGGTTGGGATGTTTTTTGTGCGTTTATGTATATTGTAGGCATAAGATGACACTTTTGAGAAGGAAAGGGGTAACGTGGGTCATTCAATGATTGTGGGGATCCTTTAGCCGATTTTAGCTTGTTTTCACGGAGCTCTGAGTTTTAAGGTCAGCTTATTTATACTGGTAATGTAAATGCAAGATGTAGCCGTGTGTAAATATTTTAGCCCCCCAGGACACACAAACATCTGTAGCTAGATTTGTATCCATTGTAACGTGTCGGTGAGTGCGATGTTCACATTTTATGTTATATCGTGAAATGTTCTACAATAGTTTACATTTTTCACTTACTATAATAACGTTGCCTGCTATCTGTACTCGTACTACGGACTTTTATTGTTCAACTTCTCACGTTAAGCTTGTGTTTTATACCGAAGTTAAAATAGTAATATTAGATTACTGTTTCAAATAAAACTTTACAATAATAATAATTAATGACTTGAACCATTGCTTATATAATTATTTTGAGTGGATCTAGTGACGTCATTTATATACTTATAGTTTAGTAAAATTCCAATAATTACACGTAGGTAAAGTATAGCTTACTCGTATATCCGTTTTATTAAAACGCTTATGATCCTTATCACGGGTTAACAGGCGGAAAATTAATTAGGAGCGATAGGTGTGTTTGTCGTGTAAATTACTAGTAAAGTCAACGAGTAAATATCAATATTGTAGCGTTACATATAGTACATAGGAGTGTGACGCACACGTTTATCTACCAACCTGGTTATCTCAGGTATATCGGAGTTCCGCCGTTTGTACTAATGAAGCATTTATGATTATTTGTTAATGAGGAATGTAGGTATAATAAGTGTGGATAATGAATTGTTTCCTTCAATGTGAAAAACCTATTGTAACAAAATTTACAGGGCAGGGCACACACAAACACACTAGCTACAATTTCGTAATTAATATAAAAAAAAATTACATCATTTTTGAAGTATAACAAAAGAACCCGTTATATTTGTTAAAAAAATTGACTATTATTTTTAAACTACTTTTGTGGCGAGACAAGAATATTAAGTTTTGTCAGATTCAATCGTAATTCTACGTGAACTATCCCAATTATAATGTAAATACCTAAATGTTAATGTAGCCAAAGTTTTCGAATCCTCTATTGACATCTCTAGGGCCACACTGTTCTCCTGAGATAGTTGGAATACTAAGTTTGGCGAGGGCGAAGCTAGTTATAATGAAAGAGAGACTTTCAATTCAGCCTAGCGAGAGGGCCTATTAAGAAATTTTGTTTAATCGAGGATTAAACTTTATTAATCACGCGGCTAGCTAAGGGTACTACTTAGATTACGAAGTTATTGTTAAGAAAATCCACAGAATTCAATATTTATTGTAATATGTAATCCTATGAATCATTTTGCAAAGTAATTACGAGTAATCTTAGTTAAGTATTTGTCTCACTGGTCTCGTGTTTGCAAGCTTTGCTGTTGATCGTGAAATCCTGGGTTCAATACAGAAGATCGAGCAAAGTTTTACTAAGTTCTTTTAGGAGCAGCTTTTTTATAGCATTTAAAGACAGGTTTCGATTTTTTAAGGTTTTAGTTTAGACAATAGAGAAACGAGGACTTTGATCCTCTTTCGGATTTTATTATTATTTCTCATACATTGATATACCCTCTATGTAACTATACACGTTCTACACACCCACACACACACGTATTTACTTCAATTCGGTCGAAATGGGTATTTTATTTTGTTATACATCGCAGCAGACAATACAATGGGCGTAACTACAATCTTAATAAGACAACAGTGCACGTACACTGAGCTAAATTTAATTTGCTGCAGGCAAGCGCTCCTCGAGCGACTGTTAAACTTACGAAGTCGTATCGCGGCCGAACAACAGCAGTCACTAGACACTTGTTATTCACTTAGACACTACAGACTTCAAAGTACATAGTTCTCCGTAGTTGGACTAATTCTAGCATTCAGTAAAGTACGCGTGGAGAGACTCTTCATGACAACAAGAATGAGAGACGGTGAAATAAGAACGCACGCAAAGTTTCGACTTCAGGGTTTCAAGCGCCGCAGTTTGTTGATCCACTATGGTGTTTTTGGAGTTCTCATTCGGTTTTTTTTACCATAATAATCAAATAGGTTATAAAATATAGGCTAGCTATTTGAATCTCCTTACAGGCAAAGAGGTAATGGAAAACCACAAATAAAATAAAAACCTAAAAAAGTGTACAGTTCATGCAATTTTAATAGAAAATATAAATGGTCGCAATTGCTAATTGGAAGAATCCTAATTAGTTCTGCTATGGAATGTCTGATATAAAATATCTCATCGTGAAAACACAAATAAGGATATTGCAATCTAAAGGATTTATCTATGTATAACACCAAAACATTAGCAAACAATAACCAAGACACATGAAAAAATTAAGTTACGTACTTCGCAAACCCTAATTTCGACAAGCAATTTCTTTTCCACTTCAATGTTGTATGGTGGCTTACAGACACACAGAGGTATTGACTAGGTATTTAGGGTGCACACAAACATTTATGTGAGTATTGCGACTAATGAGCGCAACGCGGCCGGACGCTCTCACATTTCCATGATGTGTGTAACGAGCCTTTGATGACACTCATCACCATATTGTATATCACCCGTGCAGCCTTTTTGATAAATATATTTGCAGTGGAGAGTGTTAGAAAATGGTAATTGAATTTTAATTGAGTCTGTGTGGGAGTGTCGATTTATCTTCGATGTTAATGATAAATAGGGTACTTGTTATTCTGTTTGCTGGTCTGGAAATAAGAAATTGCAGTAACATGTATCTACTTCATTTAAAGAAGCTCGTTAGTGCTGTCTTGGAGCATTAATGCAGATATAATGACTTAAGTATTAGTATTTGTAACTTCTAAAATAAGAGAATGATAAAACTAAAAAAAATATATGATGTACCATGTAAACTTGCACCGAAAATTGGTTTGAACGAGATCTAGTAAGTAGTTTTTTTTAATACGTCATAAATCGTAATGGTACGGAACCCTCCATGTGCGAGTCTGACTCGCACTTGGCCGGTTTTTCTTCATTATGATGACAAAACGAATAGGTTTATTATATTAAAATTAATTAAATTAATTTAGAACATTTGGAACGCTGGTTTCGGCATTGTTACGTACTGCGTGGTGTTTTAGGTTGATATCTTCTATGGTTTAAGGTTCTATGGTTAAGCGGTCCAGCTGCTTAATCCAGTCCATTCGTCGTTCTTAATTCAGACACTACCTTACATCTTGACACATAATTACGCTATATTTTTTAAAAGTTAGATTTGCCATTATTTTTTTCTCAGACTTCTAGAGATAGGCTATGCAGGTACCAGCTAATACTAAAACATATAATTATGTATTTGTAAGTGTCTTCGAAATATCACATTTATATCTGCAATGATGAGTTTTCTCGTTGCAAGGACTATCTAACTTCCTGATAAACTTGTTTATTTACATAACTAACTACATCACCATAAAAATAAACATACCTATGGATAGATGTTTCCAAAGCCAGCTAAGTGCGACTTGGAAACTCATGATTGCTCCGTATATCTGTTGATTACTTTACGAACTTCCTAATACGAAAGGCTTTGTACTTCGTTATATTGTGTAGGTACTTCGATTTAAACAGTGTAGGTAGGTACTGTGTAGTGGTATTATCTATTTAGTGAAAAAGTCACGGTTTGTGTACAAGATTCAGCGACCATTCAGAAATTTACATAGGGCCAATGTGATCACAAACCATACGATAAGATGTCTTTATTTTCTCTTTTTATTTAACGTACTCTTTTTCGTGTAAAGGCTAAAGCGACATGACGCCCGGTTGTCCCATGACGTCATGAAGGGTTTCGTGACGTCATCCACAAATACATTAACCGAATCATGTGTTTGCTTGAAGCAGTCGAACATTAGATGAAAAATTGCATTCAGTATTGTGAGAACAAAAAGACATACACTCAAGGCTTTTTACTCTTGATTGCGTACCTCTTTCGCTCTAAAAAATACTGACCAACAATAAAAAATAAAGAATAAACAGTAATTGTGTAAGTATTATATTGGCTGCACAGACTCAGGCTCAAGGAATAGTTCGCCGCGTTTCTGATTATACTATTTCTCATATTGAAGCGGAAGCGCATACTTTCAACGAAATATACAAGTTGAAATGTAGTTCGTCGACTGCACTTTTGTATCGAAATCGGGTCGAGCTAGTCTACTTTGCAATTGGCACAAACTTTAGCAATGCAACCAAAACTATTGCAGTGTTGCAGTAACATGTGTTTGGGGATCTAATTATTGAGCTGTCTAAGTAACGAAGCGGCCGTGTAGGTTTAGGTTTTCATAATACATTAATTGTAAGTAAGTTCGGTTTCTGCACACAGGTAGGTTGTATATTTGCACATTTAGCCGAGCATTTGAGTGGTACAATATATTGGTATATTAAAAAGTTTATGGCCAAATAAACACCACGTAATTTTATTAGTGCTCAAAATAAAGCTAGCCTAGCAAATGAATTGGTGCCGATGTGTCACCTGTATAAATGACTCAGCGTGGACGAAAAATAATTTAACAATTCGATTTGTCTAGGTTGAGTATATTGGTATTGCCCAGTAATTGGGTTTTGGAAGTCTTAAAGGGTATAAAGGCCACGATCAGCAATTCTTCTAGTACTAATTAACAATTAATCATCGTAGCAAGTTTTTGGCATTTTTGGAATGTGATCATCAAAGGTAAATTAAGATGGCTGTCACATAGTATTCTGTAATTAATATAACTACTTGCAAGATAAAGGTATGCAGGCAAGGCAGGCTTACGGAGACACTGGCTTAATTAAATTGTAAAGATTTTTTCTATAAGGTAAACGCACGTAATTTCGACAGTGTCCCAATACTCGTCAGATTTTATAAAAAGTCTCATATTTTAATACTACCAATGTCTTAATGAAATATTTTTATAGTTATCTATTAAGAATAATATATTCTATAATTAAACCGACAAAGCTATAGTTTAACTACAATGGTGTCAGAGTAGAAAGTCTTCAAAGGTGAGCATCTCCAAATTTTGTAATTTTTTGGAAGTTCAGCTACTGAAAGTGAGGTCCGGCTTACCGTGTTTGGTTCCGTATCTTACTGCGTTGGTCGACCGTTTTGATAGGTGTGATTATTTTATGAAATAGTTAGGTTAATTATCTAACGATATAACCCATCAAATTGTATTTTTTTATTATTATGTATTTATTATAGCGTCTGACATGTATTGGTACTAAAAAATCCCTGTTTGTCCCAGTACTCGTCAAAATTTATACTTTTTTGACGGAAATTGGGACACGTTTGGAGAAATGTATCTAATATCGACATGCTGTGTTAATTTAATTTACAAGTGAATATTGTTATATAAAATTATATTTTTTGGGATACCTAAATTATTATTGTTATGTAAAACAAAAAAAAAAGGTTAAAATTATCCTACTCTCAACTCACCATCACATCTAGGAGGCAGATGATCCCCGAGATACTTGAGTGCTTTTACCATGTTATAGTCATGTCCAAGGGATTCGTGACACGTGATAAGGTACTTTATAGTTTATACACTTTCGGTTACAATCATATTAAACGTGTTATGTTATATTGAGGGACCAATGGTTAAGAACCCCCACAACATTTTGGGATTGATGGTTGCCTTGCCCTCTCGGATTTTTTAATCTTAATCATCATGTCTGCCAAAGGTCGTCCACTGCCAACAGTGTTCAAACAACGGCCTCTTCCATAGATCTTCAATAGTACCAATTAATTTATGCCTGCACCCAACCAGTTCCAGCGACCTTTAGGTACAGAGTCGTCTTGTTAGTGGTCGTTCTTCACTGTTTTCAGACACAGCGGCCATTATTTCCATGATTTATCTGGTCCGCCCACTAATAAGCCTCTGTTGCCTACTATTGTTCTTCTAAGGATTTCTTGATTCGGTCACGTAGAAAAATACTAAGCATAGATCTCCGTAGTCAAACGATCATTTATTAAATATATCGTTACTTGTGAAGGTGCTCTTAGTTTCCGTCTTATGTAGGTATTCTCGAGACATGGCGGTCTCGGGAAGAACCTGTATCGCTCGTATTATATATTGAGAGTCAATGCCCGTTGCGTGGACTTCCCCAAGGATACGGCGCAGCACACGAGATTTATGCCCAGCTTAGACAGAGCAGCGCCGTGGTCGAAAGGGGGAGAGAATTATCAAAATCTTTCCGGCAAATCTTTGAATTCCATGAGATGTGGGTTGCTGGCGGCTGGCTTGAGTAATTCGCCACGATCAGACAATAACCCCAAAACCCATTTTTGCCACACTATCTGAGGCAAGACGGGCTTTGAAGGGGTCTAGTAAACGCTGAGATACTGCATGTCATGGAGACCTGAAGAATGTCGAACACTGCAGCGTCTGTGATTACAGGAAGACCGCAGTGTCTTATTTAATTTGTGCCTATGTTTTTAAAATAATACAATTCTTATGATGTACAGTCGCCAGCACATCAAGTTATACAAAACTGAAAAAATTCTCCAAATGATTTTAAACCTCAAAATCATTTGAGAAAATTTTACATTTTGTGGTAACTTGATGTGCTGGCCACCGTACGTAGTGCAGTTCCCTCAGCTTTCAGAGATTTTGCAGATCTGTGTATTGTTGAACAACGGTCTCCCCCATATACTTCCACTTCTGCCAGTGAAGCATGCTACGACTCTTAACAACTTTATTGAAGGTACTTTAATTTTAGCACTTGTAAACTGTGCGCATCTGAAGTAGTCAGCAAGTGATAAATTATAATATCAAAACTCGGTGTTAAGACAGTGGGGTTGTATATGTTTTACTTTCGTTTTTTCCCTGCAAATCTCTTTACATCATCATATGAGCCAAATGAGGTCCTCTGTTAAACGAAAGCCTCCCCCATAGACTTCTACAACGACCGGTTATATGCCGCCAGCATCCAACGACTCCAAAAGACCTTTACCAGGTCGTCTGTCCAGATTGGTTGGAGGTGGTCCCACACTGCGTTTTCCGGTGCGCGGTCTCCACTCGAGAATCTTTTTACCCCAGTACGGCACATAGCTCGTAGAATGGATGACCCATTCTACGAGCTATGTGCCCCGCCCGCTGCCACTTAAACTTGCTAATCTTTTGAGATATGTCGACCACATTGGTTCTTCGACGGATCTCCTCATTTCTGATTTGGTAGCGTAGAGAAATGCCAAGCATAGCTCTCACCAGAGCTCGCCGAGAGACCTTGAGCTTTATTATGAGGCCCGTAGTAAGCGACCACGTCTATATGCCATACGTCATCACTGGTAACACACACTGGTTAAAGACTTTTGTCTTAAGGCATTGCGGTATTTCCGACGAAAAGACGTTGCGACGTTGAAATTTTCCGAACGCTGCCCAGCAGAGTTCGATTCGGAGAGTGACCTCTTTTTTAAGTTGAACCTGTCTAACTTAACGGTTTGTCCCAGCTAAACATACTCGTCAACAACTTCAAGAACAGAGATCCCAATGGATATTGGGATGGGCGCGACATGGGCATTCGTGATGATTTTTGTCTTACCCATGTTCATTTTAAGACCCACCTGTTGGGAAAATGTTGAGGTCATTGAGCATTGTGCTGAGCTTATGCAGCAACTCTACCATAACTTCGATATCGTCAGCAAATCGAAGGTGCCCAATCCTTTCCATTTTAGATGCTTGAAGGCATCTTCCATTTCAGAGGTAAACAGTTTCGGGGAAATAATATATCCCTGTCTACCACTTCTCTGAAACGGAATTGCGTCCGTACACTCCTGTACTCGGACCGACATGGTGGCGTTTTTGTATAAGCACGTAGCACTTTGATATACCGAAAGTCAAAGTGGCACCGCTGCAAAGATTTAAAATCAAAAATCAATAAAAGGCTCTCTCATAGTCCACAAACGCTAAGCATAATGGCAGATTATATTCATCGTTCTTCTGTATAATCTGCCGCAGCGTATTAATGGTAGTAAAACCTTTTCGAAAACTGGCTGGTTCAGGAGGTTGGATATCATTAAAATTGCGCTCGAGATGATTCGTGATAACTCCCTGGAAAACAACTTATAGACAAAACTCTTACGAACACTTTGGGGCCTCTGTTTCGCTCAATCATTTCCTTAACACTATTCGTGTTAAAGGTGCTGATATCGCTGCGCAAGGACTTCTATATCTGTCTGCTGGTATGCTTCAGCATTACCAGAAGACTGGCGTCTGGCGCATCTTGGCGAGTCTTTCTGCCATAAGATTACTTACGTCTACCTTTACGGTAGGTCTTTAAAAACTTAGACCCAACCGTTTGGATAGTTTCTACAAAACTACCATTTATGTCGTCTACAAAAGCAATGTTTTAATAGGCACTCGAAGCGATTTTGAAGTTCGAGTTGAAAGCTCTCAGGATTTTGGATATGAGCGGTAGGTGGCCGGAGCGTAGACTTCGTTAGACGAGACCTCTCAACTTTGAGATTTATATTCAATGTGCCTGCATGCACCATCGGTGAGATGGTAAGAGGCATCTCACCGATCACATCACAGTCACTTCACTGAGTTTTGTTTATTATTGGTCATAATGAAGTCGATCTCATTCCTTGTGGAATCATCGGGGCTCATCCAGGCCAATTGCATCGCGTTCACGACGTTCATCATCGTGTCCCTACCCTCTCTTCGGACTTCTGATAGACCTGATTCTGATAGATATCCCAGTGCAACTTTTTTATTTCTTCCTCCAGCTCAACGGTCTTGTCGTCTGTCTTCAGTGTGCTGTAGGTTACCAGCTTGGGACCACTAGATTACTTGTTGAGAATTATAATTTAACATTTCCTATACCCATACTATAAGTTTCATTTGGCACGCACTCACTGCTTCTATTTTATTCTCATTTATTTCCTTCATTAGAGACAACATTGAGGTAATAATTTGAAAATAACAATTAATACTATCTGTATACACTGTATATATAATAAACATTATCTTAATGTAGATTTAAATTTCTCATATTAGTGAATAAATCTCAAATAATATGAACCTTATGCTTCATAAAATAGAGTTTAAATTTGCATTGAAAATTGACGGGTACTAGGACATTTTGACGATAATTAGGACAAACGTGTCGAATACTGGTACATATGGTAGTCTTTTGATTTCTTTAAATATTTAATTATGTTATCGTTTTATATTAATTATATTAATATATTTATCGGAAAGATGAATAAATTCTCTACCCTGTCGTACAAAACAAAAATTTCTAAGTTAACTCATTTTGAGGTGGCAGAGCTGTAAACAAAGAAAAAGTCTAAAACTGACGAGTAATGGGCCGTTTACCTTACACGTTAGGAAATACCTACAATAAAACGCGGCTTCGTATGTACCTAAAAGTTAAGATCTATGTGTATCTTAAACCAGGCAAATTAGTTACACAGCTGACAATAATCATTATTTGTTGTTTTCAACATAGAAAGACATTCGTCATTTAACAAGTCGTTAAATATGTATTATGAGAAAAATGGTTTTCGAATTTTTTTCAGAAATGGCAAGTAACCCAACTAGGCAACTACTATAAAAGCATAGGTACAATAACAATTAAGGTAAAAGAAAAAGTAAAGACAGTTACCAACATAACAACATAATGCATGATACCTTTACATAGTGTGTTACTCGCTGATATTCTCCGGAGAAAGGGGAGATAATAAAAATATGTCACCGCGCAAGCCGCGAAGTAAAAAGCCCATGTTTTGGGACCGACCCTAAGCTATTTAAGTAGAATATAGCCCCTTCTTACTAGTCTCTGTCCTCCGAATGTATAAGGCATGTTTATTATTAAAACCTGAAAGGAGAGTGAATGCGGGAAATAAAGTGAATGGTGCTATGCATGCAGTTGTGGCTAATCAGTCCTTGTCAAAAAAGGCACGGTTGGCTATCCACAACGGTGTGCTGGTACCTACACTTATGTATGGAAGTGAATGTTGGGTATGGCAGAAGAGACATGAAAGTAGAATAAATGCTGTTGAAATGCGTTCCTTGCGTAGTATGTGCGGTGTAACTAGGAATGAGAGACTGAAAAATAGTGTGATAAGACAACGTTGCGGACTGAAAGATGATATAGTGACACGTATTGAAAGGAATATGCTAAGATGGTTTGGGCATGTCGAGAGAATGAATGAAAGACGATTAACGAATGGAATTTATAAGGCGAATGTTAGTGGCAGCGTCGGGAGAGGTCGCTCTAGAAGGACGTACACCGATCTTATCGGCGAGGTTCTCCAAAAAGGTCAGGTGCGTAGTACTCGCAACCGGCTCGTGTGTATGAAAAGATGTATGAATGTGGAAGAAGCGAAAGAGATATGCAAGAGTCGTAGCAAGTGGCAGTCCATAGTTTCTGCCTACCCCTGTGGGAAAAAGGCGTGAGTGTATGTATGTATGTATTATTAAAACCTTTGTAACGAATAGTGGCATCGAAGGTTATTGATGTGAAAGCCAGAACCTCAGCTCTTCTAATATTTAACATTTGCGTAAATTAAAGTATAACTTGCGTAAATTATGTTGACAGGTAAAATATGATATCAATAGTAAGGTAGTAGTATCAAAGAAGGGTTATGATTTTAACAGTATGTCTGGAGAGCCTTTATCTGTGTGGTTGGAGACACTTCAGTTGAGTCTTACTACATAAATCAAAAGGAAAAGCACAAGTACGTTACATAAGTACATCAAGTAAGTTATAATAAGGACGACTTCAAATTTTTTTAAGGGTTGATGGTCAAGTCGTAAATTGGCAAAATCATTGTTGGGAGCTTTCGACAGGTTCACATGTTATATGTTTTATATTGACTAAGGTAGAACGAAGAGCCGTCACAGAGTGTTGGGTCGGCTCCCAATTGCATATTTAACGAGAGCTCACTAACTGCTCCGTGATACCGGAGACGAAGAGGCCCTCCGTAATTGGATCAAGCTATTTTTAGAGCAACACTTAACTGCCGCCGTTTCATCGTTTGTCGAGATGTCGCAATTTTTCTTACCAGTTTGCGAAGATCCTACTAATCCTACTTCCTACTTCCTACTAATATTATAAATGTGAAAGTTTGTGAGGATGGATGGATGGATGGATGGATGGATGTTTGTTACTCTTTCACGCAAAAACTACTGAACGGATTTTGATGAAACTTTACAGTATTATTGCTTATACATCAGAATAACATATAGGCTTTAAATTATAACGATATTTTGGGAAATTCCCACGGGTTTGGGGAAAAACTATTCCACGCGGACGAAGTCGCGGGCAAAAGCTAGTAGGACATAATCCCTTGGGATCTAAGAAAGGTCTTCATGATCCATTCCGTAACGTTTTTCTCGTGGTTATGAGCCAATGCCTAAAAATAGCGCAGGGGATTGAAAGTAAACCCAAAACTTGTTAGGAGCAAAACTGTCGTTGACCGGTCTGGGAATTGGCGTTTACCTTTTTGGGCATGTCATTAGGGATACAATTGTGAAGGAAAGTGTCGGGAAAGAAAGTTTTGTGTGTTTACTAAGAATAATAAACTGCCTCATTACTCACTTGATTGAGGCCCACAGAAGTCCTGGTTTCGATGCCCAGTGGTCTTAAATTTTATTTTGGGATTTCCGGCAATAGTGGTTGCGTTAAATATTAAATAACAATAATGCATATTTGATACTTTGATATAAAATTATTGTAAAAGATATTTTGACATTCAAGACCGAACATTTACGTAAATAAGACTACAATATATGTTAGTAAGTATAGCAAGAATATTTAGAGCCTAACTTTTGCACTGGGTACGCTATCCATGTCAACATCCCAACAATGTGCGGCGGGTCCAACTGTTATATAAATTAAAAATAGTTCAGTCGCCAAACGCCAGTTCCAAGGCATGTTCAGCATTACTTGAATAGTTCCTGTCCTGAAAGAGCCATTCACTGGCTCACGTACTAATTTTACGTTCATACAAACTCTGACCTACAATTTATCTAAGATCCATTTTAAAAGTTCCTTATTTGTCTTTGGAGTTTCTAGGTATACTATAACTAATACTATATATGTAGTAACGAAAGGGTATGTGACTGGTGTTAAATATATTGAAAATAATAGGCTTATTGTGAAAAAATAATACATATTCTTATATCGGATAATTAAATTCTAAGACATAGTCATTTTAAGTTCTTGGTTGGCATTAAGCCCTCTCAATGCCAACCAAAAACTTAAAATGCTAAAAAACTTAAAAAAACGCTCATTTTGCGGAAAAGGGACAGAGCATCCCCTGATGCTCTGTCCCTCTCTACATAGGTATAACTCGGTTTGTAGGCGGAGTATCTAGATGAAACCTGTGGAAACTGCATCCAAATTTATACAGTAGTTTTCGCATGATGCGCGTATAGACATACAGATAGATTTTCTTCAAGTGTTACAATATACATTATATATTTTGCAATATGTACTTACTACATGCATGCACTCACACACACTCACACGCATACACACATTCATAGAAACAGATTTGTAATATATATTACGAACATCTACGATACAACACACTTTCACACAAACTACCCGTTGCAAATTTCGAGGGCCCTAGTACCTACCCATACCACAAGTTAAATCTTACTTTGGGTACCAGTGGTCAACAAAATTATTGTATATGTTAAGATTGTTACAACTCATGTGTGTATCTTTCTGAGAGAATAAAGTACATATATAATTATATTTTTATTATTACTCACGCTTTTTCCCAGAGCGGTAGATATTATCTACCACTACTTCTTTGGCATCTTCCACATTCATACATCTTATCATAGACACGCGCCGGTTATGAGTTCTACGCACCAAAACTTTTTGGAGGACCTTGCAAATAAGATCGGTGTAAGTACTTCTAGGGCAACCTCTCCCGACGCTGCTACTGACATATTTACTTAGTCATATATATACTATATATGACTATTTTACGTTTAGAAGTATAGTTTATGCCGCATTAGCGTGACAGGTTGTGTATAAACGGAAATGTTGGTTCAATTCTCTAACTAGAAGCTAGAATTATGAATATTCGTTTACTGTACAATTAGCTATACATTGTGAAATTAGTAATTATGTATTTCTATAATCTAGTATATTATTGACGAAATGGCGGCTCACCAGTCAGCTCGTGTCAAGGGTCACGGGTTCGATAATGAATGCATGAAATAAATATTATCCATGATACAGAAGAAAATCCTAGGTGTTTCAACAAGAAAAAAAAGGAAATCTTAATTGCCTTATTGGTCTTGTTCATGTAAGCGTACCTGTGTGTCTTTGATTCCCAGATGGGTTTTCAATAAAATTGACATCAGAAGCCCGGATCTGTGCCCGGATAATGGCAGCTCATCCAAGTAAAATGTGTAAATGTTAACGAGTTCACCTTTGCCCAGCTCTTGGAGATACGAGTGTGTTCTTATGTGAATGATTTGTAATAGTTACTACAAGTAATTTTCCGTCTTAGAAACGAGGATTTGTACCACAATAACTTCCCTAATTAATAGAAACAAAAAATACCTAAACGTAAGATCCGGTAAGACACAATAAACAGGCATTTTAGGTTAAAAATAGATCTGTTCTGTTTGTGTGGCCTTCCAAGCAATAGCTACCCGATCCCCAGGGGCGTGGGCGGCGGGGCGGGAGGGGCGCGGGGCGCGGTACCCCCACACACCCATAGACATGATTTATTCCCGTGGAGATCGTTTTCATAGGAAAATATTTAATAAGGTCAGAAATAGTGTACATGCGACGGAGCCATAATATAATTAGGACAATGTTTTTAATGTTGGGGTAAAATTATTTACTCCGACATCCGCGGTCCGGCACGATTACTCGACACGAAAAAAAAACTTAAAACTTGAATTCTTTTACTGCGTATTTTAAACAAACTAATGGACGATTCAGATCATACGCGATTAACCGTTTATAATTAATTCAGTAATTTTAAGACCGAAAAAAGACTAATAGATAATTATGGTATATGTTTATTTGTCTGTTTCAAATACGCAGTATGGAATATCTTATTACCAAAATGATATATCATTATAGATGCACCGTATACACTCGTATCTGCCTACGCGCCGGGTTAAGTCCTAATGCCCCCACTGATACGTTGATAGCTCCTCGCTTAAGAACTACTTGAAGCACTACACATCTTGTCTGGAAAGATAAGGGGCTCATTCATTTTGTTTTCCCTTTGTTGCCATCACAGTATTCATGTATATAATATATAGTTTGTTTGCAAAGCTTTATGTACGTAGGTTTGATGGCTATCTGTTTCGTGCTTGGTTGTGATTAATTCGATTTCCATGATTGATTTTAATGTCCATTGGAGTGCGGCTGATTGATTGATTTTTGTCACCAATTTAGATCGATCGTTGTGTGGAAGTAAGCCAGCACAAAACTGGACATAAATCGACCTAAACTGACAAAAGGCGGCCTGTTTGACAGATTACAATTATGAACTTTATTATACCAATTCATAAACTTTGAAGGCTTTGGAACATTCTATAAACATATTCTTGTTATGGGACCAGTAACCTTAGTGAAAAATTATAAAAGAAACTACAATTTAGATGGTAACAATAGATATACCCTGACCTACTTAAGGAACTCTTGTGACTTTTTCCTTTAGGAATCGGTGCTCTCTATTTAAACTGTATCATATCTTTGTATTTTTGTCGATTGTCTATTATCTATATTCTGATAAAATAGAATGCGCCGATTTTACTGACATAGATTGACAATAGTAGACAAAACTAAGTATTATAAACAAATGGAAAATAAGGCTTATTATCATTTTTGTACGCACGGCAACACATCAAGCTATAAAAAACCAGTTTACCCTGGTCTTTTATTATAATATAAAAGACCAGGGAAACTGATTTTTTTATGAAGCCTATACAATGCGAGATCAGCTTAAGCTGGTTTTGTATAGGTTGACCTGTAGCCGTGTGTACATATGCGAGTGGACAAGGCATGAAAAGTGTAGATAGCTTCTATGTATACGGTTACCATACCACGCTCACAGTTCAGATTTAAATTGAAATTAAAATATGATCACTGAATAGTATGTTGCCTTTACAGTTTAACAGCGCAACTACTGACTGCAAATTATTTCACATTTCCTTTTTTAATGAATTTAAAGTTTTTGATGGCTGCGTTATACAAATTGAACGGAGCGTAATGAAGTTTCTAAATGAACTGAATGTTATGTTTTTGTGTAGTTGTAGCGTAGTTTTATAATTCTTTATAGACAGATTGCGATGTTTCAGGGTAACGCACTCTTGACCTTCGATTTCAGTGAAAATTTATTTAAAGTAAAATTTTAATTAATGCTGGGGCCAAAATAAGTTTCATTATCTCGTTTATACACGCTTAACATTAAATAAGTGTCTATTAATGTATACGTGCCGTCATTTAGGACAGATCAACGATCAACGTTACAATGGCTTCTTCAAAAGACTTTTTCACATATTGCCCTACATTATAAAAATCTTATATCTAATTAAACTAGTTCTGTCTAGATTTTAAAAGAGATCATCATGCTCTGAGTTTGTTTCGGCATTTCTTCTCAGAGGCCGTCAGATAGTACGTCCGGCGCCATTTGGTTAATAAACGAAAACAAATGATATTTAATCTTTTAAAAACACTTCTACAAGTAAATGTTAAAGATTTTTTTAAACTACATGGTGCTGAATTTTGTTAAATCGATATTTTTAACAATTTGTTCCATGCTCACATCACTTTCGGCTTATAACAAAACTTTAAAACAGTAAAAATAATTGTATATGCATACCAGTATCCGAAGTCGATGGCGAAAACAAAAGATACAGCGAAATTCAAGCTTTTATTTGTATAAATTTAACACACATGAAATGATATCGACGAACTGAGAACCTCCTGCTTTTTGGATGTCGGTTAAAAATACGTGGTATAGGTATCGTTTGGGTATAGGAACAATAGTGCGCTGCAGTTCTGCGTTGTGGTATCAATGGGCAAAAAAGCAAAGGTCGTTCTCCGAGGTAGCTCTGTCATAACATAACGCTCTTAGGAATATCAAACATGTTTCTCCTTTCGCCGAGCAAGTAGGGCGGAGCGACATTAAGTTCGTAAACACTAATTAAGCCTCAGATGACGGTTGTTAAATTGCACAAACCGTCTACATATGTCGTCACCACTCGCCCCGCTCCGCAAACAAAAGACCGTTTAATTGCAATTAAATAATGGCATGAACTAAATTCTAATCAGGTGTTACGAATACTAATTAATCACTTAAGTGATTCAATCAAACCGAGTGCTCATTGATCGATATGCCGTGTTGTCGATATGTTGTGTTCCAATTTATTTTCGTGTAATCATGATAATAAACACAAAAACTTTTATGTCGTCTACTCGACAGTATATTTTTTGGTTCAATTGTATTAAAATATTCTTGTAGAAGGGCGTGAATATGAAACTCTTCATTATAGACGAGAGAGTTTTTGCATTCGATCGTAGCAAAGTGTAAACTAATAATAAACTTTTATTTAATTAGATTTTTATGGCGGAAAAAAAACTGAATCCCTCTTATTAATTTATCACGACTAAATAAATACATACCTATATATGCTTACAAAGACTAGTGTTGTAATTTTATTTTGTAGACGCTACTGTCTCGAAACAGAATATAAATTTAATTACACAGTTTATTTGTGTTCATTGCGATGTCGACAATTCACCAAACACAGTGCTTGAAATGTTTATTACAACGTGCAAAACTAAATTTGTGATTATATTTTTGCAGCTTCGCAGTTTATCATCAAGCCCAATACTAACTCGATTAGGTTTAGTATGCTCTGTTAAAATTAATGTTATAATACTAATTATTTTATTTATTTTGAAAGCTTATAGACTTATAATCATGTATACGTAAAAACAAAAATTTTACAATAAATCTAATAACAAGCTTCTACATATAAAAAAATATATTTCTATAATAAAATGTTTCAGTATAAACTTTTATTTTAGACAACAGCACATTGAGACACTAGTAATGCACACTGAAAAGGTGTGAGAATTTCAAATTATCGTGCACAATTTACAAAAACATTACATTTTGTATTTTGTCAGAAAAAATCGCTTCAAATAATGATACTGAAATAACAAATTTTAATATACTAACAGCATTTAGAGTAGATATTTTTAGCACCGATTCATTTCAGCTCAGTTTTATGAAAAGAAAATTGCATTATTCATCGGAAGACTCAATTTCAAAGAAGCTTACCGATTAAAGAATTTTTAAACACGATCTTACAATTTATGCGATTAATGCAAACATACTTATCTCTTCGTTACATAAAGGTAGATTTTCCGTTACGTAGGTATATAAACTCTATTAGATTTTCATCCGTGACCCCGGATTAGCATGGACACAGGTATTACGTAGAAACTTGGATTAGTTCCGCTCTGATTACCCAAATTCTTTGACAAACGCTTGAATGGTCGGATTACTTTGAACAAATATCCAAAATGGTCTTAAAACCATCCAAAAAGGAAAGACAAATGTTTGAAATATTCTATGTATATTTGTATAGAGCTCTACGAAATTACTTCTTTTACTAAGTTAATATAGATAAATGGGTCAACATCACGAATACAAAGTGATTTCTTTACACAAATATTGATTAAAATAAGATAAATGATCATACAATTTCATTGTTAGATAACCCGCGTTTTACGACCATTCGAACACAGCTTTAAAAGTCGCTAAGTGTAACGGTGAGTTAAGTATCAACTTTTGGAGGTAATAATGTTATACGACTGTCGATCATGAATGTACGAGGTGCTAGGTGAGTTTATGAGTCTACGATATGATAACTGATAAAGCGTTCGGGCGCGCGTGTTGTTTGAGCCACACGGCAAATGTTACAATAATTACAACATAAAACAATTAATAATACTGTCAATCTAGCTCTATGTATATCATTCCAGAAACTAATTTGTGCCATATACAAAGCATGTTGGCTACAAATGCTTTGTACGTAAGTCATATGTATAACTCATGCTACATTACGGTTTTTGCGAACTACCTATATACTACCGAGTAAGTAAATCAACTTGTTACTAATTTATAAATATAGATTCAAAAAACGTCAATATCTTATGCATTATCAATTTAACTTTTAGGGAATTGTGACCTTCAATTCCTTCTGTCTACTAAACTGATTTCTATATTGTCATGCCGAGCAGGTAATTATATTACGGTAGACTGCTGGCTTAACTCGCCCACTGAAGCTCTCGCTTACCCTGAACTTAGCGTCACATGATAACCGTCATCTGTCTTATTAATATGCCAATATTAACGAAGGAAACATTGTCAAAGTACTTTTTTTATTTGAAAGTAGATGATGCTATGTATTCGTCACACCTCATGGCGGTTTTAAGCTACGAAAAATCTACGTGTTACTGAACTTTGTAGAATTGTCAATGCTTTTATTCATTCATGTGATTTGAAACCTCCAAAGCAGAAAGAATTAATATTTGTATTCTGGCGCCAACAGATCTCCACCGCAGGCCACTCTGTTGTTTTTATAATTCTGCAGGTTTCATCTTTCTCGTCGGGCTACCTGTCATACTTTAATAAATAATGGTGTTGCATTTTTTATGAATGCCAACGTAAACAATCTGTATGAGTGCCGAGAGTTTATGAGAGTGCGTGACCTTCATGAACCGAGGCTGACTTATCAAGGGTATGAACGTGCTCTTGCTGAATTAATTTTCCTAATTACAAGTGGCACCTGTTCACAGGATGCCATATTGTTTACACTTAATTAAAATTTACGCCACTGTACAGCAATTTACACTTTGTAAACACAATAAACCATAAACTCTACTGATCTATCTTAGTGTAAACGACCCTTTGAGAACTTCTAGCCTTCATCAAATTAGTTTCACAAAAAGTGTCACTTCCTTTTTTTGGGTAGTAAATTGGTATTCAATTAAGAGCCGAGATTCAATTATGATATTGAACGTAGTGATGAAAATGATGAAAGGTTTCTGAAAAAAGGTAAGTCTTTCTAGTAACCACAACGTCGACTTGCGAGAGTTGTAATTTAACCCTGCTTTTTTGACTACGGCCCAACATTGCCATTGTAGAGATACTCGTAAAATATACAGGAGTAACTTTTAAAAATCTATTGCGTATAACTGTGATGTTGGCAACGTGGGCTAGAAGCTAAAACAATGAGTCGGGTTCGAGTCTAGCGTTTGTATGTTCGCAACACTCGGCTGGAGTGGCAACTTTGTCATGGTAACACTGCCAATGACAGATGGCGACGACTTGTACATAATTCAGCGAAGGTTATAGGACGAGAATGTTACATAAATGCGGCGTGCGTGCGTCATCCAACGTTCATTGAGTCTACACTACATACGCTAACGCTGATGACACCATGTAACCGAATAGAATAGACAACTGCCTATTATATCACTGCCAACATTCATAAATTCAATGCGTTTCATTTATCAATAACTAGCTACACTGTTATTTGACATATTGTTTCTTCACTAAAATTCATTTTATTTGCAAGGATTTACCTTCAACGTGCTTTTTGTATGCCATTGCTTCCAAGAACCTCAATAATTCGGGCTCATATACTTATTATATATCATTGAACAGAATTTCTCGTAATTGGGTTTTCTTTCGTTACAGGAAATTCCCAAGGTGTAGGAGTACCTACAACACGATGCCACCTAAGTAAGCTGTTAAAGAGTTGTTTGTTTACTTACTGTGTGCACCATGACTAAATAATTTTGTTGCCAGCACAGCATACATCAGTAAATAATTAGATTTGTCGTATTATTCCCGCTTTGAGCTTTGTTGTTTGAATGGTTTTTTTAAAATGGCCAAATTAAGTCAAACTGCTTGTCCAACAATATTTTCAGTCAAAATACGAATAGGGAAGCAGAATTCTCTCGCAAATAAATCTCTTGTATTTATTTGGGGCGTTTACATGGAACAAATTTGATGTTTGTTTTTTTAAGTAGGGCGTAAACAGGCACCCGTTTACCGACTGAGAAACAGACGAGATAAACAAAAACATCCAAGGTAAACATGTTCTGTGTATAGGTACGTACATAATATTAAAACGCAAATGAATGTTCGGAATACCGGAAACCTATTTTATCCAAGCTTTTGGTATGATTGGTTTTTTATAAGAGGCTATTTGGCATACCCCATGGGAATAGCTAAAACAAACTCCGGTTTGACTATATTATAGGTTCATAATATAGTCAAACCGGACAAATATAGTGGAATGTCGACCTAGTTAAACTTTCAATAATGTATTTAAGCAGAGTTTGTAGATTACTTAGTTCCGTGTCTGCGATTATTAACTAAGTTGAAAGTTTTATCACTTCACATTAGCTATTCAGCCTTATTCGGGTTTAAATGTGAAAAATGTGCGATAGAACCGACTCGGGCAGCGCGGGCTCGAGGGATATCAGCCACGATTTATTAGGACTATTAATCGAGGGGAATAAACCGGTCTCTTTGGCTAGGTGTGCATTGGTCTATTGGACTTTGCATTCATTTATTTTGCTAATATATATATATTTAACGCTTACTATGAATGTGGGTCGCACATTTCGCACGCTAATATTTCCTCGCGCTAAGCTGAATGCTTGTGTTACGAGTTGGTTCACGTCAGTAGTGTAATAGGTGAGTTACGAACCGGCAACCACATGATCGCAAGTCCGACAATCTAGCCATTAGGCTACCGCCGCTTCAAATAATGTTTAAATTAGTACTTTTTTTAATTGATGTGGTATGTGGACGTACTACATTGCTATTATATATAAGACGGACATTATACCCTTATTCATGTTTGCGTAGTTAAACTTATCGGTAGTTAATACCCTTATAGTATCGAATCAAGCAGCTATATTAAATCAATCTATAAACATTGATCTGCCTTTGGATTTTAACGTTATATTTGAATTAAAACAACTGTTTGTAATTACAACGGTAGTAAAGTAGCTTTCAACAAGTATTTACAAGCTGTTCCCATTTTTTATTACATTTATTTAACTTACTTAAGTAAACAACGTTACGTGAGCGATACATACACGCACACCGCCACACAATACCCGGTGAACACATTTTCAGTTAGATGAACTGATAAATGAATTTAACACGACAGCTACATTAATTTATCAGTGACCTGGATATGTGATATATTTTGAACATTATCCGGCTCACCGCCAGTAGTTACAACACACGAACATTTTATAGGCACTTGGAAAACTTTTCAGTTTTAATATGTCGACGTATTTATTGCTACAAGTCATGAGGAAGTTTAGATATAATGTCGTCTATATATTTATATAATATAGTTTGTGTATATGGTGGTGCAAGGCGGTGCTTGGTGCAAATCGGTCGTGAACTGTCGTTGCACTACAATTCAACGGGCGATGTTGCTAACTTGCTATTGTACTTTGATCGTCTCCGATACGTGCAAACGACGTGGTTCCGGCAAGAGTTGTGCAAACACATGCATTACACATGAGCAGAGTAAGGGAAGACGCCGTGCAAGAGTACTATACATTGAGTGACCTTAACGAAATCAATGCATTTTGTATTCGATTTCAAGTAGGTAATTTACTTGTCCTGTTGATAGCCGATTTAGTTATTGATTATTTGACTGTTTCTAAAGGATCCAAGCATCAAGGAAATTTTGTATTTTGCATCCTATTGATGTTATATACTTGAAAATATAAGATTCTGCGCACTTAAATATATGCTTTATGTAGCATATGTACTGAGCAACAGTCAGTGTTCCAAAAGTTACGTGAAACTGAATAAAATGGAATCCTGTTTTATTAAAATTATACTAAAACCGACGTTTTTTTTCATGTGCAAATGAGATTTTTCTTTGCAAAATATGAGTCAGCAGAGCAGAATTGTCTAGCAAAAATCTTTTGTATTTTTTAAGGGCGTTTTCATGGAATAAAGTTGATAGTCGTTTTCATTCACAACAAAATCCAATATGTTGTATGTTTTAAAGTATATAATACAGCTTAACAGCGCCTACAATAAGGTATAGTGTAGTTAGTAAAGCGATTTGGAGTTCTGGGAATGGAGTCAGAATAGCGCGGCAATTAACTAATTCTCTCGTGATTCGTAGCAGCGGCGTAGCAATCGTCGTAGCACCGTAGCGGTCTACATTCGTTCACGTATTTACTTTAATGAGTCGCAAAGTTTCAATTTAAATAAATTCTAAAATATTTCGTAAAGGAATTATCTTAGAACTAAATCTTATGATAATGTAATATGATATTAAAATGCAACTCCTTTCTAGAGACCCATGCTTCCATACAAAAGTCTTAAAGCAAAAAAAGGCCGCTAACCTCGTAGGATACGATGTTCAACAATTCGATCGCCAAGCATATACAATGCATTCTATTTACAGTCATTTCCCTAAAACACCAACCTTTTTTGAATAGTGATAATTGATTCATTGATCTTTCATTGTCAGGATAGGTCGCGGTCGCCATTTCAAAGAAATGGTATTTATCACGCTTACCTGGGGAAAGCAAGTATGGTATGGTATAAACCATATTTACCGTATGTTTTAGGAAATGAGACTTGCGGTCTAATTAACTATGAACACGTATCTTAAAGAACCTGCCCATATTGTACACACAGTTGTTCAATATGGGTTCATATTATTTGCTGTTGTTGTGACGAATTTAAAACTTTTAGAAAATGCATGCGGAACGAACGTAAATCTAGAACAGTGGTTAGTGTTTAATGTTCCACCAATGTGTGTAAGTCCAGCTTCAAACAGTTTGAAGTGCCTAGTAATATCTATGCTAGAGCCAAGGACCAAAAAGGTGTTAACTTTAATTGCATTCTTGATCTAGGATCCTGTCTTTTCATCAACTAATACCAGGGTCAAACGCTTTAACTGAAGAATAAATCTATATCTAGACATAGTATACTATACTTTGAAATTAAAGTACCTATAAATACCTATACTAAAGATGCGGTGTATGACTAACGAGGAATCAATCATACACGCTCGCGCCATTGTTGTAAGTCAATCGCAGAGTACATGTTCTCCCGTTTGAGATCAAACCATAGGAAAGTCCAGCGATGTTGTGCGAGCCAGCACATCGGCGTGCGGAACTCACTCACAAGTTCCAAACTAATTTCCTGCGGCACAAAGCAATCGCCGGCCGTCGCCGACGCCCGGCAGACGAGCCACGTCCATATGATTGATTTTTACTATACTCTCAGTTTTTAATTTGTACACGAGTGTCAAACTCGTGTTTGATACGAGAAAAATAAATGTCATGTGGTAAAAAAAACAAATATTTATTGAAAACTTGGTTAACGAACGCTTTGTATTCTGTAAAAGATTCCAGTTTTGAGTTCGTAAAAGAAATAAGACTTTTGTTCGAGCTTTGGTATATAATACGTACGCGTTTGGTAAATATAAATGACGAGTTATTTTTATAAAATAGGTAAGATCAAAAGCAGTGCAGTATATGTTAATTTTTTGTTTTTAGTGTATGTTTTATTTGGAACATTTACACAAAAACAATTACACATCCGCTTTCCGTCGGGAGTGCTCAACATATTTGTTTTTTTAATTTAGCAAATTCATTTCAGTCAACAGAAACATGAAACAACTTTTTAGTGTTGTTTTTTATGTGTGCAGTAAAATATAACGTGTGTTAGTGTCACGGGAATCGCGGTCGACGGTCAGGCAATGGAGGTTTTATTCGTTCTTTGTTCGCGAGGATCGAAGAGGCCGTGATAGGGTGACGTCATACGTATACGTCCGGTGATCATTACGTCTAAATAAAGCCACTTTGTAGGTACTTATTAAATTTATCTGTATATAAAAGTGCCATAAAGACTGACTACTCTTTCTATGAACATAATCTTAACATTAACCGTATAAAATATATATTCACATTTCCATTTCCTATGGAAGCAATTATGAGTTATTTATACATTTAATTAACAGGAAAGGCAAGCTTTTTATACTTTAATTAATATTAAAAATACAGAGTAATTATAAAGCTGTTTGTACGTAGTACATGGTATGGACATAGCTCACCGTGAGAGTTGGGTTGGTGGTGCGGAGTTTGTTTTGTTTAATTATTTTAATTAAGTACATTATAAGGCCCAATTCCTCCCCCAATCCCCTTCCTTCTCCTTTTCTCCTTCCCCTCCCTTTCCCTAAATAGGCTCGGCAACGCATTTGCAACTCCTTCGGTTTTGCAGATGTCCATGGGCGGCGATGACTACTTACCATCAGGTAGCTCGCCTGCTCGTTTGCCGAGATATCCCATAAAAAAAAAAAAAAAAAAAAAATATACGATTGGAAATGTTAATGAAATAAAGGTCTCTTGAAAGATGAAAAGTAAATGAATACATACATAGTGTTGCGTTACATACATAATGGTGAGTGTGGAGCGCCGTAGACCCAATTCCTTTCTCATTCCCCTTCTGCTTTCCTTGCATTTTCCCCAACGGTCCCACTGGCTTGGTTGTATTTTTTTTACTTTGCTTAAAGAATATAGTTAGTATATGCTGGGCCGCTTGCTGATCTGCCACAGTTAGGTTCGGCATTACATCTGCACCTTCTTTGGTGTTGCAGGTGTTTATGGACGGCGATGACTATGACCATCCGGTGGCTCGTCCGCTCGTTTGCCGATTTAACCCATTAAAAAACGTAGTGTACATGTATTATATTATGTAAGTTGGATGGTGTACTGTGACTGCCTTGTTAGTCTAGTGGTCCCAAGCGCGACTGCTACGCTAGAGGTCCTGGGTTCGATTCCCAGGTCGAGCAAAGTGTTATTGGGTTTTTCTATGAAAGTCCCAGTGGCAGCTCGGAGTTTGGATTTGTGCCCGGTTAATGGCAATAGGCTCGCCCCCTATTACATGGGACCTAAACATACCGGCGAAATGTGGGTGTACATAAGTACACGTCTGCCTAACCCTTCGGGGAATACAGGCGTGATGGTATGTTATGTTGGATGGTGTAATGTTATGTTACAGTGGTTACAGTCTGAGAAATAGTATTACATATATTTTTTTAACTTCTATTCAAACCCTAATCCAAGTATAGCCCTATAACATTTATGAAAACTTAGCAATTTATAAAGTTTCTAGGAATTTGGCATTTTCTTTCATAAAAGTTGGCATTTTCCTTCATAAAACTTATTAACTTGATTTCATAATAGTTTGTTCACGTCGTACATGATTTTATTTTACTCTTTAATACTACTAAATTAATACTTCTACTAAGCGTCGTATCTAATATCGTATCGTATGATCAAAATAAACGATTAATCTTACTTGTCTTTAAATATATTTATATACCTATAGTGACGCAGGTACAAGATACAGCTTTATTAAGTCGCTCACTGATATAATTAATAACAATCTTGCGGCACAGGGCTCGACGTATTAGTATGAAACAATTGAATGAACATGTTTCGGTGTATTCGTAATATTACATATAGATTGTTCAATTCAATTATAATAATGTCTGGTACGTAAAATTGAATGCTTGGTAAGTTAAATATGGGGCAATTTTTTTTTAGAATGAGCTCTTTGATATGTATTCACTATGCGGTCAGTCCATGGATGGGTGACTATTCTTAATATATGATCTTCTCCGTGCTTCGGAGAGTATGTTAATTCATTCATTCAGAATGAATGAATGAATTATGAATTTTTCTTCGTGATTTTCTGCCACCAGGCGAGGTAGCAGGATATGTCAGTCTCGTATTCACTGTTAACCGCATTAGTCTTCCCCAACCCTGTAGTCACGGCTATGGGATTTACAGGCTATGGTCCAACGTTCGATGGACTGGAATCCGACCTTAACATTATTTACTTACCTACCAAAAAGTTAACGAAATGATGATGGGTCAACCATGTTTTTTGTTCAAACAGTACGTAGGTACGTTTGTACGTTCGTACTTTGTTGCTTGTAACCTTCAGAAAATCCCTTAAAAATACATACAGGTGAAGAAAAGAAAATGAAGAAATATCTAACTCGTGAAATATAAAACAGAATTTATGTGAAAAGTTTCCATTTACAAACAAAGACGGATTGTATAACAAATGAGGCGACGGAAAAGGTAAGCGTGTTCGTTTGTTTCAATTTTTAAGTTGTCGTGACTGAAACTGGAGCTGTGCTTGCTATAGGTAGTTAGTTTGTTTTATTACAGACCAATCGGTCTCTGACAGATGGAAATAATGGCCTGGTTTAAAATAATAAAATTAGGTACTTTTCCCGATATCGGAAGTTTATTCAAAATAAGCAGTAGATAAGCAAATTATATGTTATTTTTTTCAATTAACTGTGGCAGACGGGCAAGCCGCCCACTTGATTTTAAGTGGCAGCTGCCGCTCGTGGTCCGGCTGTGCTCGAATAGAATACAATCAAGACGCTGCCAAACATTAGGAAAAAGGGAGAAATAGGAGAAGGAAGGGGACTGAGGGAGGTATTAGGCCTGCGGCACTTCATACTCACTGAATGAAACGTAAAATACATAACGTATGCATACTGTTACATTGACGAACGCCCAATTTATCGAAAGGTTGTCATTTCCTTACATTTTGCTTCTATTCGTTCGTAGATTTGTTTAATTCATCTGCTATCTGTTGTTCGCGGTCACAAGGAAGAAATAATATATGTCCTTTTTCATGTCATCTATCTCGTTACAACATTTAATCGAAATCTGTTTAGTGGTAGACTTAGTCGTGAAAACGTTATAACCAGGAACGCAAATAGACATAGTTACATACATATATACATATTGTCACGCCTGTCTCCCATGGGGGTAGGCAGAGACTATAGATTTCCACTTGCTACGATCCTGGCACACTACTTTCGGTTCATCTACATTCATTAATCTCTTCATGCATGACCGTCGGTTTAGGGTGCTCGGAACCTGGCCTTTTTTAAGAACATCCGCAATTTGGTTGCGGTACGTTCGCCGAGGTCTTCCCCTTCCAACTCGTCCATCCATACTCACCATATATACTTGTTTCGTCAATCTCCGTTCATCCATTCTCTCTACATGACCAAACCATCTTAACATACCTTTCTCAATCCTTGTTACTACATCTTCTTTCACTCCACAACGCTCCCTTATCATACTGTTTCTCACTCTATCTTTTAGCGTAACACCACACATACTTCTCAAAGCTCTCATCTCTACAGCATTTATTCTGCTTTCATGTTTCTTCTGCCATACCCAACTTTCACTACCATACATTAGTGTCGGCGCCAACACTCCCCCAATCACAGCCAGCCGTGCCTTTTCGGACACTTTCGCATTTTTAGTATCTATAATGTACTCGTAGATTACAACTTCGACGAAATCCTTGCCTGCTTTTTGAAGCATTCTATAAATGTTTGAGTTAAGAATTTTCACCTAACCTAGTGATTAACCACGATGAACGCCTTACATATCGACAACCTTATCGATAACCTTACTTATCGATCAATGCCACCATAATTAAGGCACTAGCCGCTGATCAGTAACAGTTCTGAATTAAGATAAATTGATTACTTTGTGAGTCCAAGGTATCGTAGAATTATCTATGAAATTCGATTAAGATCCAGTATTCTCTAGGGCACTAGTAACACACCACGATCATTAAATTTACTATGCGTGTTGATGAGGGCATAGTTATTCCTCTGACTTTGAATTTGGGTCATTGTACGATTTAAATTCAAAGTCAGATGTTTACGAGTTGACATGCAACCTCTACTCAATCTTGATCAGCAGATAGAATGGCTAGTATTTTACTAAGCTGCGTTTTTTTATTCTTATCTATAAACGCACCCCACGTGACAACCCTCCCTAAGCACCACCCCCCAAAATATCTATCCAACGTATCTTTAGCATGAAAAAATCGGCCAAGGTTAAAAGTATTTATGGAAGTTTTCTTTCTACGAGTAGGGGACTTGTGCGTAAGCTTGAGAAATAGGATATTCAATTAAATCGTTTCTTTTCATCTCCATTTGGGTTTAAACACAGTTATTTGCATTAACTTAGACTAAGTTTATGTAGTAACTAAGGTTATTTCATTTATAAGTACAAGTATATGTTAAATTCTTTTTCCCAGTTTATTTGCGGTCTGTAACCAACTTAACGTGATGCTGTGAAATTCTATATCATAACGTAACATATATATATCACTTGTTTTTTGCACCCTAATAAATGGGTAATATAAATGCTTTAACCAGTTAAGATAACTCATCATTGTCAAGCTTTTATGATATGCACGGTTTCTGGATTAGGGATAAACACCGTATAAGGCACTATTACCCAGTATCACTACTACTCTCATAACATCGTCGATATAGTATAGGATCCCGCCATACAAAGACCTTCTCCTTCACCAATATATTATAGCGAGTTATTGTGACATAGGTTGCACGTGTTAATCGCGATCCTAATTCATTAATAAACACGAAATTTTCTGACCGTGTCGATCACTTCGTAATTAAAATTGTAAGAAAAAATAATATTTATTTTTATTTTTATTTTATTTTTTATTTTTATTTTTTAGAACAACAAACACTCTATGTATGTGTGACTTATCATTATGTAAGTGACTACACTTACATAATGATAAGTCGAGAGCGGCTAAAGTGTTCTCTAGAAAATACTAATTTTCTAGGGAACACTTTAGCCGCTCTAGCACGACGTTACATAATACCTTAATGACTGTACCTCGTAATATTGGCTTCATTGTAGCGGTCATCCTATCCCTGCTGCTAAGCCGACCGCAACCCTCTCAAAGCCACTGTCTACCTCTTTGTCCATAAAACCTTACAGGCAAAGGGTTTTACGTAATTAGATACTAACTTTAATTAATATTACTTTGATATCCAACCCACATCACTTGAAAGAGCGAGATTTATTTAAAATCATGAGCCTTGTGAAGATTTTCGCAAACCCCTAGTTGTATTAAATACATAATATACAATTATTTTGTATGTCAGAGATCTACACCATTGCTTCCCAGGCCTTTTTAAGTCTTGGTCATGACATACAACTAAAAAATCACTCCTATAGCGGTGTAATACGGGTCGATCCAAACGCATTCTGTTAATCTTGCTATGAGGTCATTTAAATTATGGTGTACATACGGCTGAGCATATATCAAAAAGCTCCCCTTTGTACTATGAACATTCATTATTGAAGTCATTAAACTGGAGTGATTTTATTCAGCCTTATGTGGAAAAATGTTTCTATTTATTGTATAAGATCATAAGCAGACTGCCTTGGGCTTGGCCAACCAGCTCACCCCGAGATAATTATTTCGTTGCATATTTCGTGCCGAAACAAAATAAGTACTGCAATGAAAAAAATCACATCAAGTATTTTCATTCGTTCAAAGAAAGACATACCGTACAATATCACAGTTTTTTTAAATAAAGTGTTATTATTATTAGCAAGTATTTGCTTGCCTTTTAAAAGATTTGATCAGATCTGAAATTTTGGATCGAATCTATCAGTGTGGTTTGTGTCAGATAAAATTAGTAGACATCTCGCTAAAACTCAAATCTGTCACGGACTGTTTGGCACTCAGAATTTTCAGCTTTACGTGAAAGCATAAAAGGATCTGTCAATGCCAAATTTGGCTTTGCTTTTAAAAACTAATTGGTAAAACATTTGATCGAACTTTTATATTTTTAACTTTTTATTCACTATTATATTTATCAACTCTATACAGTATCTAACATTGATGTGTGCATAATAGTATAGTATAATATGTGTGGTGCCTTGAGGAAAGATAAAAAAATCTAAATATTTACTCACACACGATTAAAAGTAAAAATCTATTTGATGAAGGATTACTTGACTTATTTGTTGATAAATGTGTGAGACGTATGAGATTTTATGATTTATCTGGCAGAAAAAGAGTTCGACAAATATGTTGGGATAATGATAATATTCATTAAAACATTGATAGCACTTTCGGTACAGACAATAAATTTATAGTAAAAGTCGGAAGGGCGGTGAGGGCCGGCCTCCATGGGGGCAGTAATTAATGGCGTCCCACGCTATTTGTGGCTCGAAGGACACGCTCAAACGTGACCAGAATGCATTTATCGTTCGCAAAATAAAAACATGAAATACTTACTTATTAACACGGATTGTCAAGTCCATAACGTCCATTTGTTCTTAAAAAAAGGACTGATCATTGATTTACTTAAATAATGGACTTATTATCGTTTTACTTTCTTGTCATGTAACCAGTATAGTATTTAATATTAACTTTGTTTGAACTGGAGGGCTACGTCATAAAGTTAGTCTTATTGCAATTCGTAGTAAACGGCTACATGAAATGTGAAACCCGTCACAATTTGTTGAATTTAAATTGTGACGGACATTACACTGTTCTCTGACTGATGCTGTTTTTCAATACAGCGATCAACACGTGAGTTCCTACCACCATCATAAAGTGCATCAAAAATTGCCTGGCCAATTAGTTGAGTAGACAAGAAACTAAGTATTCAAAGAGATAGAAGATTTTATATAATTTTGTAACGGATACCAAAAGTAAAAGCATTAGATAAACGTACAGACTAGAATGAAAAGCTTTAAGCCCATCTACGCTCCTAGACGCTATCGTAGAACTGAATCATATATGTAACTTTTATATTGGATTTAAGGATCGGAGGAAACATAAAAAAGTACCCCGTCAGCAGTACACAGAATGTGAACAAAGCGTTTCTCAATAATATAATTAGGGACCTTACAACTGTGCTGTCATCTAGATACAAGGTGCGAGCAACGTGCTTAGAAACTTGCATGCAAGAAAATTTCTTAAATGTTAGAAAATGTTCTGTTGAAAGAGACGATGCAATACGTAATGTTGAAGGCCTTTATTACCATTCTAGTTATACTTATCATCCATTACGTCGGTATTTGTTTTTAACCCCCAACGCAAACACGTTAACGTATCTATTTGTGGCATTATAGCTCCAAAACGAATGAACCGATTTTATTTGTTTAATTACTTTTAACAAAAAAGTTAAACCGCCTTCAAAAAATAATAAAATAATTTTGTCTAAAACAGTTTGGGAAGTCGGTGACTTCTATTTGAGTGGGTCTTTTGTTTTCGTCACCGACTTCCCAAACTGTTTTAGACAAAATTATTTTATTATTTTTTGAAGGCGGTTTAACTTTTTTGTTAAAAGTAATTTTATTTTATAATTTTTAGTGGAAAGTTTTGTTTAGAAGTACTTGTTAGCCAACTAAACGCACTGCTCCAATAAGACAGCGATGTTTCGGAGTAAACGATAATATCATCGATGTAAACAATTTTTAGATTTTTGTTGATATTTTCAAAACTACTCAACTGATTTCGATAAAATTTGAACGGGACCACCTCTGAAGTATAACCTACCAAACAAAAAAACAATCATTAAAATCGGTCTTCAATTGGCGGAGATATCGCGTAACAAACATACAAAAAAAAAAAAAAAAAAAACATACAGACGAATTGAGAACCTCCTCCTTTTTGAAGTCGGTTGAAAATCGAGTTGATCAAGAGTGTCTCATTAAAGAAAATCTGCTAACTGTGAAATTTTATATTTTTTGTGATTTGGTGTTGTTGAGTTTGTCGAGGTCATTAATTATTGACAAATATTCAGCCTAAAAAAGGCTGCTTCTTATAATATGTTTTGTACAGGTTTAAAGAGTAATAGCCGATAAACTATCGGGCAAATGAGACGTAACAGCTACCGTCTTAAGGCGCCCACGCGGGAGTAATAACCCGGGTGTTGCTAGCGACCATATTATGTTACGATTATCGTTTACTATCGTATGGCAGTTTGCTATTAAAGGTATATAAAGATTCCCTGTTTTCTGCAATATGGTAGGTTATAGGCCCAGTGGCGTAGCGTGGGGGGGGCGGCGGGTGCGGTCCGCACCGGGCGGCACTTTGGAGGGGGCGGCATTTGGCGGTTATTTTTGTGAGAACATTTGTTTACTTTTCAGTTTAGTTTAATAATGCCCTATTTTTTTTGTTATTCATCAGTGGCGGATTTAGAGATTTGCCGCCAATAGGCTAAACAAATACTGCCGCCCCTACTGACCTTTGCAATTTAATACTGTAGTACACAATTTATTACATTTTTCGTTGTTGTTCTTCAATTTTGCCTTCCTTTAAGCACTTTTTCCTTATGATTGTGAATAGGGAATCAATATGTCAGTTCCTAATTTATTTAAACAACCAAGGATTTATTAAACGATTAGGTACACAAGCAATAGTTTTGGGTCTAATTCTGGGTTGTGAAAAGCAAAAAAGATGGGGTATGGTATGCTTTAATACAGCGATGGCCGACCGCATATTAGACCGGAAGAATAGATTACATATTTTTTTTGTCTTAAAAAAAAAGTATAGTTACACCTGATTTTATTAGATCCACTCGCAATTTAGTCAACGTCTAATGTGTTACACCTCATAAATATTTTTACCTGACTGCGCCAGAAGGAAGGTTATTCAAAATCATATCTCACTTATTTTTGTGAAGGAAAAATTCAACTGCGGACAGGATTCGAACATGCGTCTTCTTCACAGACTTTAAAAAAAAACTGATATTTTGACGTGAGAATTTTCGATTGAAAATAAGGCTGCTTTTTCGATATTAAGTCAAAATAAGAAAAAAAAACACTGTGTTTGGGACATAAGAAGGTAAGTTTTCACCAAATTTCGTGAAAAAAATAAAAATAAATAAAGAACCAAAAACTTGGTTATTTGAATTTTTCACATAAGTTTTGCGGGCATGTGAAAAAAGTGTAGATAGAGAAGTTGTAGATCTCTTTATTACCTACAACTTTTCCATTTAACTTTTTTCCATAAAACTTGTAGTTTTTCCGGAAATCGAGATAAATTGTTTTTTACCCTAAACCCTTCAATGATTTGGGAATCGAGGATCATGGAGTGCCAGTTACCTGCATATCAAACACCGTTAGCGAAACTAACAAAACCTTTTGCTTTTAAAGTGTCTTATTCTGCCCATTCTTTTAATTCATTGGCAACTGCAGCTACTGAATCGTGTATATAGACTTCACGCTTTTTCAGTATTTCGGAACAAGAAATACGCGCGAAAATGTTGCAAATATATTGTTCTTTCACCTCTCGGATAGGCGTTCGCATCCTGAGGGGTAGAGACAGCGACAACTGTGTAACATTGTTGCGTTCGCGAGAGACACCCCTCTCAATTTAAGGAATGCGCAGAATAAAACACTTAAAAAGCGAAAAGTTTTGTTGGTTTCGCTAACGGTGCTTGATATATAACTGGCACTCCCTGATCCTTGATTCCCAAATAAAAAAGGATCGTATTCCGCTAACAATCCCAAATCATACAATAATTTCCGTTATTTAAGTGAGGTTTGTTTTAAAAAAATGTGGTGAAACACATTACACGTTGATTAAATTGTGAAACCGCTCACACTAATAACATTTAGGTATATTTTTTTTTATTCAGTTAGATGTAATTTATTTTCCAAAACTTGCCGCCCCCTCAAATCTACCGCCCTAGGCTCCAGCCTACTCAGCCTATTGGTAAATCCGCCACTGTTATTCATTTAAAAAATGAAAGGGCGGCAAATTCGGGAACCGCACCGGGTGCTAGTGACCCACGCTACGCCACTGTATAGGCCACATGTAGTAATGTCCCCAAGGACCACAGCAGGCTAACGAGAATTTGCTGCCCATTCAACAAGGTTAATGCGTAAGAGGACTCATGGAAGCGTTCTTTTTGAAACGGACACAGCCGCGGGGTTTTAGCGGTAGGATTCCCTCTACTTTCAATGGCATGTATAATTAGTACCTATCTAATAGCGCTTAAACGGTGAAGGAAAAACATCGTGAGGAAACCTGCATGCTTGAGAGATTTTCTCGATAGCGTGTGAAGTCTGCCAATCCGCAGTAGGCTAGCGTGGTGGACTACAGCCTAATCCCTCTCATTCTGAGAGGAGACCCGTGCCCAGCAGTGGGGCCATATATGGGTTGATGATGACTAATAGGGCTTCTGTTTACGGGCGTATTTAGGATACGAGTAAGTAATTTTCGTTTATTATGGGAGTTTTAATTTTTCAATATAAACATTAACAATATTCCATTCATTTACTGCAGCTCTTGATCATATTATATATAACAAATATGTCAGTGTACTTATGTTAAAAAAACGTGTATTTTTCGCACAGTCGCTCGGGGATTTTAAAGTACACACCCCGTATATTTTAGGCAGGCTTTGTTAAAAGAACAATACCACCCAGTAAAACAAAAACAAACATAAATATAACATAGAAACACACACAATACAACATTCAATATAATTGATGTTACGTTCCATTACAATTGAGTTATAGATGTAGAAATAACTAAGTATAAGCAGTTATCAAACTAGGTGTCGATGAAGCCTTTTTCTCGGCGTGTACGGCTAATTCGATTGTACAAGTAAACTTGTGTTATTATAGTAGTTAATATAGGCTTCTTGCGCAGTGAATACAATTTATTTGCTCAGTTCCCTGAAGGTACCTACATGTCCGTGGTTCTAACAGAGGCACCGGAAACCAGTATTCGGCTGTGTTCCTCTATTTAGCAAAAATTAAGCTTGGCCAGCGCGCTCCCTGGAACAGCGCCAAAAGCATTTGATGCTGTTCGAATTGGAATATATGCAGAATTGCATATTATTAATTTGAATATGGACGTTTGCTAGTTTGTATAAAAAATTTACATTTGAATTTCCATTATATTTTAATAGGTACTTTGTTTCACAAACGTACTACGGTAATTGAAAATTTAATATCATAATAGTGTTAAGTTGATGAAATTGACAGTGCCCGGTGGTAGATTAATAATATATGTTAGACCAGGTAGGTATCTGGACAAATCTACATACTCTAAGGTTTTCGCTTAGGGTCTCAGCTGTGAAAACTGGTTTATCTGAATTTAAACTAAGCAGTAGATAGATTGAATATTAGATACAAATGGTCTTTAAGATATATTAGAGAGCTTTTATTTAATTTGGGTGGGGATACCTATTTTAGTGATATTTATTTAGACCACTCGATATATTTCATCAAGTGTATTTCTACGTAGATATTTATAATAGGTTTTACAAAAGGGGTCACAATAAACGATGGTGTGTTATATTGTTGTTATATGTATAAAATAATTATAAAACATTTCTTCAACCGTATAATGTTGTATTTGAAACTATAATTTCTTAGATTCATTGGACATGTTTTATGTACCCACTTTCTACATATTTCTAAGCTAAACACTCGATCGTCAAGCAGGCCTTTCATTCATCGATAAATAGGTTTCTACTATACATATAACTGAATAGACTTACATATAACATCTTGTTATTCGGAGGATAAACTTTTTGTTGACCTTTTTGTGAAGACTTCGTAATCGATCAATGTTTTCAGTGAATCGCTGTCCTGTCGGTATAAGAAACGACTGAAGAGGGAGGCAAAGGAAACAAGGAAATGACAAAATCACTGTTCGTAAGCTAAAAATATCTATAGGTATATACATGTGGTTATGTTAGGGCAGGTACTCAATGTCATCTATCATTATTCCAATCCCAGTATCAGATGGATGGTGACAACCATTTAATCAAATTTTAAGACAGGCTGATACAATTTGTATCTTTGATAAATTGTGAGGGAAACATTTTCATTAATGACGGGTATTTCGGGATTTTGTGGAATCTCTAATCTAAGCTCATGCATCATTTACCAGCGTGGAAAAGGACAGTTTTAAAATCAGTCAAATACAAAGGACGGTATACGGTATTGTTTTGAGTTATATATTTAAACGACGACGTAATATCTACGTATGTAGCTCACTCACGCCCGGCGTAGTGACGCGAATATTTTTGAGAGGACTGAAACATTTTGTTGGAATAATTTGCGTTTAACTTTGCCAGGATAAAGCCACGTATCACAGCGACTGTACTGAAATTCTTTTAGTGAAATAACAAGAATAATTTTACTCGTCCCTCGCCGCCATCCGCGCCCTGGCGATCGCAGACAAGACAAGATTAATAAATCACAATAGTTATGATTGCCGGACACACGGGTAGGTACATATCATAGCGTCGTATATAGTCTCGCTGATCTCGCTTTGATTTTCGTTCAACAAAATCGAGGTAGCTAAAAGTGGCCAGATAGCCGTCAACTTGGTTACATGTTGTAAAACTTACATATACTTACCTAGTCATCACCATCGTCTCATTCGACAAAATTATGAATTTCTTTCAGAAATCGTGCTTAGCAAACTGTTTCTTATGATGTGATTCCTACGAATCAACGTAATTAACCTGATAAAAAACAGTATCTATCTCGTTCGCTCTACCTGCCATTGCTATTTTTTCATATAAATGAATAGATTACTGTATTTCAATTTAGTATATGTATTGATTGTGGTTCTAAGAATTTTCAAGGCTTGTACGATAATTGTATCGGAGAACAGTTAATAGAAATAGAATAGTTGATCACTTCTAGGAGGAAAAGATAATAGGTATTATGGTTATCTGATCTATGTACCTAATGGTTAGAGATTTTTTTATAGATGATGGAAATGAAGGCAGGAGGACCAACGTATGCTTATAAAATACATAATGACAGACATGAGACAAAGTGAGCTACAGCAGCCGGTTTTCCGTTCTGTTTTAAGTAGGTACGTCTATTTTTTTTCGTAATAAAAAAATTTTCACGCCTGTATTACCGAACGTTGGGGCTGGAAAACATCCAAAGTTCATTGGTATATTTGTACATGCACATATAGAATTGTTATTTACTGGACTCAGATCCAAACTCTAAACTGCTACTGAGAATCGCACCAAGGACCTCACGTTGAACAGCCGCGGCGAATTTTCCTTGTAAACAGTAATATAACGTAACGTACCGTCAAAATGTATTCCTCGAATTTTACAGGTAATAGGGGCAAGTCTATTAACATGATGTAGTAATATATTGATGTATTAGTTACATTTTACTGAGTGATGGTTACAATGGTCACGGGAGAAGGTCACGATGGAGCCTGCAGGCTGGCTTACTTCACAGTTGCTACCGCACGTCATTGGTACAACGTTCTTCTAACACTCAAAACATTACTTAGCTCTTTATTCGTGCCCGTTCAGAGCTCAATAATTCTATATTGTTTTTTTACTCTATATTATTCGAAGAAAGAGCACTATTTTACTCTCAAATATCATACTATTAAATGTTGTGTTTTTTATAGGTAGGTACGTTGGTGTTCTAAGCGCGACTACTCCGCTGGAGACCCTGGTTCTGATGCCCAGGTCGAGCAAATTGTCATATGAAATTCTCAGAGAAACTCAAAGAGTTTGAATTTGTGTTCGGTTAATGGTAATAGGCTCGCCCCTTATTACATGGGACCTAAACATACCGGCGAAGAGTCGGTGTACATTAGCACACCTCTTTACCTTATCCTTCGGGGAATACACGCGTGATGGTAGGAGTTCCCTAATGTGTTGGTGGATCTAACCTATTCTAATACTTACGTCCCTAATAGCTATGTTTAAATCGTTAAGTTAGTAAGACTAATTACATAAGTATTAATTAAACAACAAAAATAAAAGAGTTCCCTACTACTTTTCTTCGACACTCATTTGAAATGAAATACTTTGTATTTGAACGATTTTTATTAAGTGGAAATTTTCAGGGAAGCACGGGTAAAACCGAGGATTTTTATCCACTACGACAGTGTGCCTCTCTGTAGCAATATAATTGTGGTCGGTGTTTTATTGCACCTACAGTGTATTGGCTTTCCGGATTTTGTTTCATTATTTTCAACGGTTTCCACGTTTCAATTACAACGGTCCATGAATTTTGTATCCATATCCATAAAATGGAAATATAATTTATTTTATTCGTTAATTGTTGTTGATTTTACTAAATACGAATAATGTTAATTGTATAATCTATATAAATAAAAATTAAATGCTAAATTATTATCGAGCGTACTTAGCCACGGCATACAATTGCTTATAATTAAGTAACGAACACTCGTTTGTCCAACACCAACACATAATAGATGTGTATTTTACTTGCGTGTTTGTCAGACGCCATGTTAAAATAATTGTCGTTCTGATATGAAATACGGTTCTTGTGTACACCCTTCTTACGGTCTCCTATCTTATCTATAATCTCTTTGCAAGAATTCAGAACACGTATAATGGCATTTAAAGGAGTGTAGGAGTTACTTAATCTGTCTAAAGTACTTACTTAATTCAATTTGAAGGAAAGTGGACTGTGAACGTACCCTCATACATGAGAATTTAATAAATATTAAGGTACTATTCTTATTTATACGGAACAATATCCACTCCCACTTTATGAGCGAGTAAAATAAAGTAATAAAAATATTTTAATATAAAAGCATGGCACAAGATACTTATCGCGAGCACTGTGACACGGAAAAGTTTATTTTTGAAAAGAAAACGTTCTGTGATAAAGTTGAAAGATATCTACAGTTATATTCAGTTTGTTATGTCAGTTGGGAATACAATATTACATTCTAAGAATAAAATATATACATTTCTTTAACAGGACTGTAGTGGTTGGTGGTAGTACGTCTCGTCATAATTAGAATGCATCATCTGATCATGAAAAAAGTGAACATCAAGGGCGAAAGAACTTCTTACATGTTAAATGTTCCAGTTGTTTAAAGTCCCGTCAAAATTGGTCCAGCCCTTTCAGAGATTATTATTATTACGAACAGACAGACAAAAAAAACACGGTATATCTACCTTGTAGGTACATTCATACGCATTTAGTAAAAAGCGGTTATTTTAAACTTAGAAACAGACATTCCAATTTTATTTATATTGTATGTTTAGAATATAGTGTAGGTAAGTATTTATGAATAAAGTACATACTTATTGAATTTTAATATTGAACTTAATTGTATTTTAAGACAAGCCCCGAAATTCCTAGCCTCTCTAATTATTTTGTTTAATAACGTAAAACGACACGGCATTTCCAGTATCATTAAAATTGTGTTTAACTACAAGTTCATAGTATTATGCCGAAATTGTTTAATAGCTATACTTAATGAACTTTTTAGCGACGGCTAAGGATCACCGTGAAATCGGACGGACGACTATGAAAACGACGAGAGGTGTTCTTTTAAAATTGAGAGCATATTAATTATAGCTGGATCGACGAACACTTACTTTTGCTCCTGGTATGGATCTCATGCTTGTTTGCTACCTTAGTAGTAATTTAAAAAAAAATCTATTTTAGAAGAATGTTCTTAGAAATATCAATCGAAACTTAAAACTGTAACACGTCGCTTGCAATTGGAATCTTCCGCAAACAACACGAACCGAGCTGGCTGAATCAAATACAAACAGACAACGACACTAGAGATCAAAAGTTGAAATGGGCGAGACAACAAAGCGGCGCGGTGGTACTACATCGATTCGCAGCGATCGCCGATCGTGCCAGTTAGTGATGTGATATGGTGTGTGTTTACATGATGTTTTTCGTTTTTTAGCGCATGCATAACGTTCCAAAACTGCAACGGATCGCTGGATAAAAATATCAACAGGAATTTTGGAATTTGTCGGTGGTTGTTGTGTTTATAGTTATGTCTATGAAAAATATATGAATATTTCTAGCCATGTTGAGATTGTAACTAGCTGTTTCTTTTTATATCGAAAACTTGTATAATTTAGTCAAATCTGAACCCAAAAAATGTAGTCGTATTCATTTGTTATACATACAACAAACCGTATAATTTCCACCCAAGAGAATGAACTAGATTGGATCTATGTATGGATACCAACTGTAGGCTTTTAATACCTACACATAACGCAATTAGTGCTCATTTCGTTTCAATAGGAAGATATTTATTTATTTATTATGAACCTTCAACGGCTTCAACACAGGATACACACAATACATGACATAATTAGGTACATTCATAGATTTTGTTTTTATAACAGGTGTGTTTCTCCACTTAAAGAAGGCCACAGCATGCACTTACAGTCTAGGCGAACAAAGGAAATTGAATAGAATACTTTAAAAAATATTATTAATAAGTCATATAGCAGCTTTAGGCTTATAGCCTACGGTCCCAGTGAATTTATTGCCGACATACTCTAACTTATTTGTATCACTATAAGAAGTGTAAGTAGGTAGACTACTGTTTAGTATGGGTTGCCAGTAATGTATGTTACATTACTGGAAACCAAACAAGAGTGAGTTACGTTCATTTAAGTATCTAACAAATCAGTTAGATACTTAAATGAAAGTATAATAAATAAGCCTTTATTTTCCCAAATACATAATTAAATGAGTTACATTATTTTGTCTAACACATTACATTATTTTTTATTTTTTTTATTATTATTTTTATTTATTTTTACTATTTATTTCATTATTTATATCATATTCATTATACATATATATTTTTATTTTTTTTATTTCATATTTAATAATTTATTCATGCATTCATTCATCTTAAATATATTTTAATTTATAATTTAAAATTTGGGTACCCATTGTCGGGTGAAGGCCTCCTCCATCGTATGCCATTGTTCTCTGTTTTGGGCAGTCTTGGTCCAAGTGTGACCAGCGGTTACTACTATATCGTCGCACCATCGGCGTCTGGGTCTGCCTCGTGGACGAGACATATCTCGCGGGTACCAGTGGAGAATTTTTCCACTCCATCGTCCGTCCGTGGCTCTTGCAACGTGCCCTGCCCATCTCCATTTTAACCTGCATGCTAATTCAGCGGCATCTATTATTTTTGTAGTGTTTCTTATTTTTGTGTTCCTTATTTTATCTCTGAGTTTTATTCCCATCATGCTCCTCTCCATTGCACGTTGGAAAACTTGCAGTTTATTTATGATGACTTTTGTTAGAGCCCAAGTTTGGCAGCCGTAGAGTAGTGTAGGTAGTATAGCGTTATCCATAGCTTTCTTTTTCAGTCGTGTGGGAATGTGGGACTTAAACACTTCTTTCATCGACCAGTATTTCCGCCACGCACTCTTAATTCTGCGGTCTACTTCACTATCTGTTTGATTTGAGAAGCATATGGTTTGTCCAAGATAAACATAGCTGTCTACATATTGTACTAGTTTATTTTGTATTTTTGTAGGTATTTGATTGCTGTTGGTTAACAAACAGGTCTTTTCTGTGTTCATGTGCAGGCCGCATTTGCGACTCTCTTCATCTAGGGATATTAACATGTATTCAAGTTCTTGGTGCCTGTCACTTATCAGAATTATATCATCCGCAAATCGGAGATGGTTTAGGTACTCGCCATTGATTTTAATACCCATTTCATGCCAGTCAACTTGTCTAAAAATGTGTTCAAGTACAGCGTTAAATAGATTAGGTGAGATGGGGTCTCCCTGTCTTACTCCTTTCTGTATACGGAACGGCTCGCCTTTCCTTTCCAATTTCACAACTCCTTTGCTCTGTTTGTAAATTTCTTGCAGAATTCTGATGTATTTGCCCTGTACATGTAAATGAAAGTAACTCACTACTAAATATCCTAATATGGGATATAAACAAACCCGTAAAATGTGGGTGTACATCAGTACACCTCTCCCCAAATTCTCAAAAAAAAATACTAGCAAGATGGTACGATAAAAACAAAACGAGACTTTATGATAACTTTATTGTAGTATTATTTGACTTCTTGTTCCAAAATAAATACGAAATGAGGTTTGTTCAAAAAATCTTTTGCTTTCCCAGAATCAGGTTATCTTTATCGATTATGATAGATGACTTATCACATCCCTATTCGAGTATAGCTTTGACTGTGGATGTTGACAGCTTCATTATCTTTGTGTACTGTTTCTGTAAAGCCCTGGGACGCGATTTACGGCTCAAAAAGAGTCGGTGAGCGCTCATAATTGCGACTATTGATTCTTTAAATGGGTCGGTCGATGTGAGCCAATCTGTGCACATTTATGTGTTCAAATGTGCACAACAAATTGATGTATTGTGTATTGTTATAAAATATTATTAAAAACTTTGACGTAAAGAAATAAAGCATTATAGCCTTTTTATAACTGTGAGAGTGTGCTACCAGTAGCTGAATATCGCTATATTATACGAAACGATGACTATCGGCTATTTGGGCAAAATTTACCGGTAAACCGGTTGTTAGTTCTTTCGGCATTCTAATTACCACCATAGAGCATTATGATTACTACTACTAATTAATTTCCAAAGGTGGTTGTATAAACTGATAAATGTGCTCTCTGAGACAGGAAGATAGAAGTTTCTGTGTCGTCACCAATCCATAGATTGACCGCAACAAGTAGGTACAGCTTAACCTTCAAAGATCTATTAACCAGCTCTTTAATCATTAGCTAGGAACCACTCCTAAATAATTTGAACCGTAAACATTAAATAGCACAACCTCACAGACGAACAACTCTACCCATTCACCAGTTTATTGTTGACAACTTGATTTACCCGTCACAACACTTGGCGGGTGCAGTAAATCACAGTAGCTCTAAGCGCCTGTTAATAGACACTGATGCGACAGAACGAAACACCAAATCTCAAGCTTGCTTATATAGTAACGACACTATCGTTGACGGGTGACACGGGTCGTGCCAGAACGTAAAGCTCAGTTTTCACTGGAACGCTGCGTCAGCTACTGAATTATTCATCGCTCTTCACAAAATCTCTTTTTAAGTTGAACCCTCAGAAATGTATGTGTATATAAATTACCTAGTTCTTGTAATTGATAACACTTATGTGTAGCTAAATGTTGATACTACTGTCTGGAATTTATAAATAGAGTCAGTTTTCTACCGAATTTTAGTTTACATCTTTAAATAGTTAATTGCATGAAAGATGTCCCAACTGTTCCTTTCCTGGGCATTGGTTTACAGACTTCACATTCCGTCAAGGAAACTTAACAGGCCATAGCATGAGGTTTCGTTGTTTGGTTAACTGGTGAATAAATTGTCTAAGCCAAATTGACAATTAATATGGATTTTGGGTATACTAACATAACATAACATACCATCACGCCTGTATTCCCCGAAGGGTTAGGCAGAGGTGTACTGAAGTACACCCACATTTCGCCGGTATGTTTAGGTCCCATGTAATAGGGGGCGAGCCTATTGCCATTAACCGGGCACAAGTCCAGACTCCGAGCTGCTACTGGGAATTTCATAGAAAAACCCAATAACACTTTGCTCGACCTGGGGATCGAACCCAGGACCTCTAGCGCAGCAGTCGCGCTCAGGACCACTAGACTAATGAGGCAGTCAGCAGGCAGGGGTATACTAGAATATACTATATTGTTAAAATCTGTGTTACTGTTAATCATAATATTATTCACAGTAACACGGCACCACATCGTGCCATAAACAGCGTATATATACGTGCCATATATTCAGTATAAGGATTTTTGTTAAGTTACACAATTATATCTTTAGGTAATTAATATTCGTTATTATAATTTGATAAATGTAATTAGGTATAATCAAATCTACATGTTTATTTATGAAACTGAAATTATTAGCTACAGTACAGTACAGTACCTACAGAGCTACTGCAGCTAATAATATCTAGTTCGACCAACTTCATCATCATCAATCTTATGTGCTTAACCTTTAACGTCTTGAGTAGGTATGATAATGAAGGTTTCTGTATAGGTCAGTGAACACCTTTGCCAGTTGTTACATTATCTGTGACGGCGGCGGTCTTGGTGGTACGTGTTAATGTCGGCGTGGTATTTTAAGTTAGGCGTTTACCCCTCCCTAGCGTGGTCACGGCTGCCGCGACATTCAACGTGGTGCCGTAGAGGTGAACCTGTGGCACCTTCGCTATCGCTGAAAAGGTGACCTTTTATCGAGTACGCGCAACAAGATTTGACGAGAAAAATGGGTGTCATAAACAGCGCGGTATGAGAATATATTTAATTTTCATCTTCTAGTAAGTAAATAATCTTAGTAAAAGTCGATAACTGTCTATCATGGTTACTCCAAAGTAATCTATTCTATGTATAATGACGAACCACGATGAATTATAAGTATCATAATCACTGTCAAGTGTTTTACTTGAATCATCATTGTGATAATCAGTTTCGACAGTCAATTTATGATAACTTATTATGGAACAGAAAACGTTATGATGCTACATAATTATAACTAATTACAAGGCCAGCGCGGTGAACTATGTCTGATGCCCGTTCCAATTGAATAAAAGCATATAAAATAATAACGATACACACTTTGTAGGTACTACACGCCCTAGGTAAATTTTCAAGAGTCAGTTTGTATACCTTCACTAGGTGGAAATAAAGTATAAACCCTTTTATATGCCCTTTGTGTCGTTGAAATACTCGTATATTATTTTATGTACACTTAAAGTATTACTTGAATATAAAAGTAGGTATGTTTTTGCTTTTTACATTTAATTACGAGTCAATGAGTGTTTCATAAGTATCAGGTAAAAGTTAATAAATAAATAATTAAAGGTTTATATGTTTATACGGTGGTCTTGTTTAGTTTATATGGATTATGTGTAAAACATGTTAATATTGCAATACACAGTTCAACTACGAACTATTATAAAACTTAGGTTCGATCGTAATTACCTTGTTAATAGCCACCCCTCCCCCCTTTTTCAAACATTAATTACATAGGTCTTAAAACCATAATGTGTACCTACTGATGTACCTACACTTTTTTGCGATAGATTTCTGATTTTCAATCAAAATGCCGTTCATCAGTCACCACCCAACCCAGTATAATCTACAACTCGCAATTTATTTATTATAAAATTACTTATATGTAGTTCTTTTCACGGTAATACAGCAGTGCAGATAGAGCCCGTCCTTTATCTTATATTCTGTGCCATACCGACAAGCAGTCGTCTTTGTACAAAGCACACGAACATCGGCTTCAGTTCCCTAGGACCAATGTTACACTGAATGTTGATTTTGCGATATTGATCCCCTTTGGTTGCCACTAACGCTAGGTACATTAATTACAGTCAGATTCTTCTGGAGATAAACCTATTGAAATCTTAAATACTTTATAGACACGATCACTGTTTTTCTCTAGCAAAATCGCTGATACACAGTTATTTATATAAGACATAAATATATACATACATACACTCACGCCTTTTTCCCATAGGGGTAGGCAGAAACTACAGAACGCTATCTGCTACGATTCTTCCATCGGTACTTATTTTGCTTCGTCAACATTCATACATCTTGTCATACACATGCGCCGGTTGCGGGTACTACGCACCTGACCCCTTTTTTATACATATAAGACGCATGTAAATATGTGCTAGCGAACAACGTGCACATTGTGCACTAGATTTATAGGCTAGGAACATTGTAAACTGACTTGCAGCATGTTCCTGTGACAAGTTGGGTCGGCGCACGCCAACAATACGCCGCGTATTCTCCTATGTATGCATCTAACAACAATCGCCGCCTATTATGTCCAGTTCAATGAACGCGGCTAATTATTTATTATCCTGTGTACAACAATTTTATTTAAATTATTAACAAAGCACATTATTAAATTAACATAACTTCTACATGGAATTCAGTGTCTTTCAGTCTAAGTTTGAACGACATTGAGCCATAGTCCGAATGTCAGTAAAATATAAAACCATTTTTCAAAATATAGCTAAATTTATTAATATATTTAACATCAGGAATAAACAGCACTTAATTATTATGTATAATATAACAATTAACATGCATTCAATAAATAAATTCGTGTAATAGTTACAACCTCTTTGTTCAGAGTCCTGTTAAAATAACAAACACTGGCCGTTAGTGGTCAAAATAATTTAAGTAATGACATTAAAGATTTTTTTTATTTTTGTTTTTTACAATTTATGGCTATTTTATATTTATTTTGTACAAATCAGCCAGTTTTTTTGTGAATGATACCTAAGAATAAAAACTTTTTATATTTTTAGTATTGTACTTAATTTTTTAACATGTATTTTTAATTTTTGTTTTTTATTTATTTATATAAATACAAATCTCTGAAATTTTGTTTGTTATTGATAGAAACAATCTTACGATTAATATGAAAACCAGTATAAATTGAAATTTATGTGTTTCTTTGTTGCAGGCCCCGCACCGGCGTGGTAGGCGCACTACTGAGGGTCGCGCGCCCTCTCCTGTGACTAGCCAGAGTTCTAGCGCACGGCACGGGCGGCGGATTGTAAGCACACACTAATATTCTTTCGATTTTTGGGATTCCACTTGAATCAATTTCGTAGCGTCACATTTATGTATGATAAGATTTTCATTAGAAAAATTAAAAAAAAACGAACTGGTTCTAAATTTATCCTAGGTATATTTTTATATACCTAGGATAAATTTAGAACCAGTTCGTTTTTTTAAAAATTTTCTGTAGGTAATGGTAAGAGATTATTTGCATATTCTTAGTTTTTCTGATCTGATTTTTGATGGCCGCTGGTAGGTTACAGATACAGAGTTAAATAATTATGACAAATATCTCGATCGGAGTAAAGTAACGCTTTGTGTTATAGGTACGCATGCCAAGACAGCGGTAGCGATTATCATATATGACATAAGCAACACTGTTGGCTTAGCCGACCCAGAACCGCAGAATTAGGTCGAGATAATTCATAGTTGCCATTTCAGGAACTGAAGACATTTGAACAAATTCCACTTACTCAAATACATTTCAAACGACATTTTTTCAGCTAACGACGACGTTAGGAAATCGCTTCTGTTCGGTATTTTAATTTAGTTTGATGTTAATTTCGCGATCGCAGCTCTAATGAAGATTTGTCTCGAATGGAAATTAATGTTTTTTTATAACCTGACCTTTCAGTCATCATTTTTGTTTTGGAATGCGAAAATAGCTTATAACTATTGTTTGGTCGTAGATAGATGTGGTGCCGGAGTATTCTCTCTTTGACTTTGACTCAAATAATATTATTTGAGTCAAAGTCAATGGCTGTCGATGGCATCTTAATTGAAATGGAAACCATTTCGTGTTAGTTTATTGACCGCTTTTTTAGTTTCATTAATGCGGTATGCGGCGAACGTCACAGATTGTGTCTTATAGCTAAAAAATGATAGTATGATCGTATTTGTTGCTAATATAATAATCATATAATATTTATGACGATGAGGTATGGAATCATTAGATACTTTGTAGACTTTTTATACTTTGCAATATGAACGTACAATATTGCAAAGTATTGAGATGCTCTATAACCTCTGAACAGGGACATGGCTTTATAGACCTGCTGTATCTACTATGTCCTATTAAAATGTGTCTTTTGGTAATTTCAGAGGCGTGGGGCGCGGCGCGTGG